>PVJS01020843.1:0-32166 GCA_004027185.1 Glis glis
CTAAACTTTTTACAGTTGGAAAACAAATACAATTTTTGTTCTTGGAAAGCAAAACATAGATACACATAATTTATGATGTTCATCCCAGATAGGAAGGACTACTGCATATTTCACAATTCCCAGCACACACGCATATATACACGGTTCATGATTACAAACTGTTCAATGAACTCCTAGCTAGGTTAAAAGGTAAAAAGAGTTGGGGAAGCCGGGCATGGTGGCGCACACTTGTAATCCCAGTACTTGGGAGGCTGAGACCAGAGGATCTGGGTTCGCGGCCAGCCTCAGCTACTTAGTGAGGCCCTCCGCAACTTAGTGAGACCCTGTTTCAAAATAAAGAATAAAAAATAGGGCCAGGGGTGTAGCTTCGGAGGTAGAATGCCCCTGGGTTCAATTCCCAGTACCGCAAAAATAAAAAATAAAATAAAAGAGTTGGGGAAAGGACAACTTCTCCTCCCATCCTCCCCCTCCAGAGGATAAATACAAATCAATATAAAACAAGTTAGGAAACTGCATTGGCGTAAAGGAGTAAAAATCACGGTGAGACACCTCCTGTACCACTTCCTACTGCCATCCCAAGGAGAAAATGGGTGCCCAAGAGAATCTCCCCAGAAGTGTGAGGGTGATTTTTGAATGGAGAGGACTGCTGATCATTTCTCTGGTTGTCAGCAAAACCAATAGGATGCCAGGTGGGGTGTGGGGAAAGGGTCAGCAGAGAGAGGAAAAGGAGCACAGTTAGGCAGGGTTGGGCAAGCATCACCTCGGAATTCCTAGACTGTGGGGATTCCTGGGATTCTTATAAAATTAGAGTAGGCGCTTAAAGGAATCTAGAGAGAAGAGTCAGCTTACTAGCTCCAAAAGAAGCTAACCAGAAGAGTAACAAGAGCCACACTCTCAAAAATTGGAAAGGGGGAGGGGAAGCAGTGGTTCCACCACAGGATCCCCCGAGGTACCCTGAAAGGGCTCCAGCAGGACTCAAAAGATCATCCTGTGTGACATGCAAAGGAGCCAACATTTACTGTCATCCCTGCCATGGACCCACACGTGGACATCAATATCTGTACTGCATTAGCATTGGAGTGAGACATGAGATTGAGTGAAACAGCCTTTATGTTACCACATAATCAGCCACATAAACAACCCTCCCCTCCCCCCACCCTGCCTTCCATGCCAGATGGTCAAATATAGAATTCAGGGAAACAGAAGGAGGACTATGGGTGGGTGGAAGAGGACACTCAGAGAGCTGTGAACAGTGATGTGGCAAAGATAGCAATATGTAAATTTGATCAAATATTTACACCACAACAGACACATTTAAAATGTAGTAAACTATAATTCACAATAGCCAAATTATGAAACCAACCTAGGCGTCCATCAATAGATGAATGGATTGCAAAATTATGAAATATATACACAATAGAATTCTACTCAGCAAAAAAAGGAACAAAATTATGTCATTTGCTGGAAAATGGATGGACCTGGAGAACATTAAGTGAGATTATCCAGTCACAGAAAGTGAAGGGTCATATGTTTTCTCTCATATGCGGAAGCTAGAGAGTAACTGGGATACAAGAGGGACTTTAGATAATGTAGGAGAAACCCCAATGGAGCTAGGGAGGTGGTCTGAGGAGTGGGGGGAGGGAGAATTCATGAAGGAAACTCTTCCATTGATGTCATGTACATACGTGAGAACACCAACGCCAATTTAAATATCTTGAATGGATGGGGGCAGTGGGGAGGGAGCTGCAGAAAGCTCACCAGGTGCTGTGTGCACATGCATGTCACTATCACTATGAACTACATTATGATATGAGACTACCAATAAAAGTATTTTTTAAATGTAGTTGACTAGAATACATGGACATGCATGATTGTTTTCTACTGACCAGTGAGAATAATGATTTCGAAAGGAATTAAATTAGCCGGGTATGGTGGCATATACCTGTAAGCCCAGTACTTGAGAGGCTGAGATGGGAAGATTGAAGATTCAAGGCCAGAATCAGCAACTTAGTGAGGCCCTCAGCAACGTAGCAACACCCTGTTCCAAAATAAAACAGGGTTTGAGGTGGAAGTATAGCTCAGAGTACAATGCTCCTGGGTTCAATCCCCAGTATCAAAATATAAAAAGGAATTAAATTATATTAAAAGAATAGTGCTATATTTTCTTATCTAATTTGTAATCACTTGACTCACTCCTGATGTCATCTACGCATGGAAATCAGGAGGAAGGGAGCTGATGCATTATGAAGGGGGCTGAGAAATTAGCTAATGAATAGGATGAGATCATAATGCTGGTATCAGGCAGAGAGTGTTGGCTGACGTAAGACTAATTTTCTAGGTCCAAGGTGAAGCCAAGAGCGGGTTCTTTTCCACCTAAGGAAGTATACATTCACATAGGAACAGACTTACAGAACATGATAAAAACAAAAAAAAAGTTCCCATGCCTCTTCCCAGTTCTCAAATCCAATGGAAAAGAAAGGACATACCGCTAGCCAAAGATCAGACATGAGCTGTTGTCAACATTCCAGGCAGGACACAGCTCACATTGATGGCGGAGGAGTCATGTTGGGGAGTGGGAGCAGCTCAGATAACTGGGTCCTTTGTCATCTTTATCATCAATCCATCCCAAGAGGGGTCTTTCCATTAGCAGACACAGGTGACAAAACGCAGCAGCATTGGTCAGGTGTGCGCCCTGCTGCCCAACACTGCCCAGAGAATGCATCATTCCCCTGAGGTAGCTGAGTTCAGTCTGACTTACCAGGAATGGCCAAGCACATAGGGGCCTCCCAAACACACTGAGGGAAGCCAGCCCTCCCAAGCATGTTGAAGGTGGTTGGGAGGAAGGAAACTAAGATTTCCCAAGGATGGGGGGGAGAAGCTGACAAGTGCTTTAAAATACACAATTGGAAACTAATCATACAATTTTGCTTCAAAAATCAAAGTGAATTTTTTAGACAACTTGCACCAGCCAACTTTATATCTCTAGCCCAGAGGCTTCTAGTGCAATGTACAGTATGATCTGGAAACTTAAAGAAAGAAAATCTCAATTTTAAGTAGAACTTGAGTGGAGGGGCCTAAATCCCATGGAAGACTGAGGAAGAGAAACCAACATTCCTTGTGCTATCTCTGTAATTTCTTGATTACCCTTTACTGCATATGACAAAACTCTATTCAGCACCAAAATATTACTGAGAAAATGGGGCTATTTGTACCAATATTTATATGCCAAGATGAACCATTTCAAAATTTCTTCTAAATTATTTATAAAAATATTTCTACTACTAACAGACACAGTATATATTTAGTCAAGCATGTGGTCTGGACAGAGAAAAAGAAGCTGTTTGGATCCTAGCAAGCCAAACAAATATTTGCAGAAATAATCTTAATATTTGTATTGTCTGTGCGATTCTGCAATTACAGTTACAAAAGAATTGAGAGAAAGTAGAGAGGTCGACAAGATGGCGTCAGAGTAAGGACACCGAGAGGAGCCTGTCTCTAAATTGTCTTGGGTGCTCCGAACTGAACAGCCATACACATCCCACACGACTTTCATGGGAGATAGGAACTAAAGACAATAACATTTAAGAGTACATAGAAGCCCACCGATTAACACCCAGGCTGAAAAGGGGTAATAAAAAGGGGCAACCAACCAGAGACGAGAGAACAATAACCCTGTCTGGACTGGGTCGCCGGACCAGCAGGAACCTTCAGAAGATTCGAAAAATCTGATAACCAGCAACCTGAGGCCTTTCCCAGAGACATCGGGATCATCAACCACAAAATCCCACAGCCCCAGGACAAAAAGACGGAGAAGGACGACTACATCCACTTCCATTGCAATCCACTGGTCCTCCACACACTCGGAAGGAGAGGTGAGTGCTGTAGCCTCACAGGATAACTGAAAAGGGCCCCCCCCCAGAAAAAAAAGAGAGGGTGGGAATACAAGCAGTCTGTGGCTGTAGCCACACATGAAAACCTGAGGAATAGAGCAGGTCTGAAAGTTGCAGACCCACACAGCCTTCTCTGGGGAGTGCAGCGTCCCGCCTGCACCTAGAACAGCCCCGGAGAGACTTGGCGGCAAGCAGAGGCGGGAAGCTGAAAGTGCCAGCCTTCCCAGCGTGCAACCCAGATAGCCCGGGAGGGTCTTGCCCTAAACAGGAGGAGAGTGCTGGAGTTACTGGCCTGCACCCAGGTGGAGGGAAAGAGGGACGCAGACAGCAGAGAACCGCGGCCTTCCCCCTCCCCCTCAGCGCCCAGGCCAGCCTCAGAGTGTCTCCACCTAAACAGACAGACACAGAGGGACTTGGGGAGTGGAGAACACCAGAGTTCCTCTCCTGAGCCTAGGAGGAGAGAAAAGAGGGACATAGGCAGTGAAGAGGGTGAGCCTTCCCCCACCTGTGCCCAGGCCAGCCTGAGAAGGACTCAGCCTAACATGCGGAGAGTGCCGGTGTCCCCCACCTGTGCCCAGGGAGAGAGAAAGAGAGACACAGGCAGCGAAGAGGGTGAGCCTTCCCTCACCTGCACCCAGGCCAGTCTGAGAGGGACGTGGCCTAATGTGCGGAGAGTGCCGGTGTCCCCCACCCATGCCCAGGCAGAGAGATAGAGGGACACAGGCAGCGAAGAGGGTGAGCCTTCCCCCACTTGTGCCCAGGCCAGTCCAATAGGGTCTCTGCCTAAACAGGCAGAGACAGAGGGACTCAGGAAGCAGAGAGTGCCAGTGCTCTTCACCTGTGCTCAGGCCAAATAGGTGAACCAGCAGAAAAGACTGTCAGACACCAAAGACAAACTACCACTGACAAACAGAACCAATCAACAGCCCGCACATTGAAGTTTAAAAACACACAGGGTACAAACTGACCTACCCACATCTCTGAGTCCACGCCCTATTACAGAGGTGACAGACAGGTCCACGGACCTCAAAACCTGGAACTCATCAACAACACCATTGCAGCAGACAGAAGGAACCCTAGAGTAATTGCAACCCAGCACCAACAATCTACTGGCAGAACAACAGTGGAGTGATACGGGACACAGATATCGAAGAACGTATTAAAGGGTGATAAACACACAACAGAGAGCTAAGAATAACCATACAGTAGAGGCTAGCCACCTTTAAGGAACACCTAGTAATAAATATATACCTCCAGAACAGGTTACTATACAGGGAGAGTGATTAGACACAGGAAACCTACAGAATGAGAGAGAGATACCAAAAGCAATAAAGATATAAACTTAAGAAACCTGAAATCATGGGAAGGAGGAACAACAAAGAAACAATGAGCCCCCAAAACTCCACAATAATAGAACCCATCACCACAGAAATGCAAGGATTGCCAGAAGGACAATTCAGAACTTTAGTAGTAGAAATGGTACAGGATTTCCAAAAAGAATTAAGAGAGTGCCTGAAAGGAATGAAGGATCAAATAAGCAAAGAATCTGACACCCAAAATAGGAATCAAATAGAGGCTCTGAAGGAAGTGAAGGATGCAATAACTGAAATGAAGGCATCAATACAAACTATTAACAGTAGACTAGACTATGTGGAAAACAGAATCTCACTCTTAGAAGACAAGCACTCCAAAAGTGAGCACATCATATATAATATGGAAAAAACAATTCAACAGCATGAATTGGACATCGAAGAGATCTCGGCCAATTTGAAAAGAGCAAACCTAAGAATAATAGGCATAGAAGAGGGAATAGAAGCTGAAACCAAAGAAATAAACAATCTTTTCAGAGAAGTAATATTGGAAAATTTCCCAAACATAGAAAGGGAGGTCGACACCCAGGTACAAGAAACATATAGAACCCCGAATAGACAGATCAGAGAAGAGGTTCACCACGTCACATAATAGTCAAATTGACTAACGTAGAGGCCAAGGAGAGAATCTTAAAGGCAACCAGAGAAAAAACCCAAGTAACATCCCAAACAGAGGCAAACCAATAAGAATCACCCCCAACCTTCCAAACCATGTCCTGAAAGCCAGGAGGGCCTGCAGTGACATATTCCAAACTCTGAAAGAAAACAACTTCCAACCAAGATTTACCTACCCACCAAAGATATCTATAAAATTTGATGGGGAAGTAAAAACCTTCCACGACAAACAGAAGCTGAAAGAATTTATGTCTGCCAAGCCAGCATTAGAGAAAATACTCAAAGAGATTAACTATAAAGAAGAGATAATAAATAAACCCCAGAACCAAAGAAACAATAACTTCCATCAAACAGCCAACTAAGAAAAGGAAAAAAGAAAAACACTACTTCAAACAGAAGTCAAAACTCAAAATGTTAGGAATTAAGAATCATCTCTCAATAACCACGCTGAATATAAATGGACTCAATTCACCAATCAAAAGACATAAGGTAGCAAAATAGATCAAAAATCTTAATCCAAGCCGGGCATGGTGGCGCACACTTATAATCCCAGTACTTGGGAGGCAGAGACCAGAGGATCCGGGTTCACAGACAGCCTCAGCAACTTAGAGAGGCCCTCCACAACTTTGTGAGATCCGGTTTCAATAAAGGATAAAAAATAGGGCCAGGGATGTAGCTCAGAGGTAGAATGCCCCTGGGTTCAATCCCCGGTACCACAAAAAAAAAATCTTAATCCATCTATATGCTGCTTACAAGAAACACACCTTACAAGTAAAGACACAAACTAAAAGTAAAAGGCTAGAGCAAGGTAATCCATGCTAGTGGAACACGAAGACAAGCAGGAGTAGCAACTATGATATCAGAAAAATTAGACTTCAAGCCTAAACTTATCAGAAGAGACAAAGAAGGTCACTTTTTAGTGGTAAAAGGAACAATCCAGCAAGAGGATATAATGATAGTCAACATTTATGCCCCAAATATAGGTGTGACGACTTTCATAAAACAAATTCTTCGTGACTTTAAGTCACATATAGATCCTAAGACAATAATATTGAGAGACTTCAACACTCCTCTCACACCACTCGATCGATCTTCAAGAAAAAAGGTCAGTAAAGATGACTCAGACCTAAGGAACACCATAGGTCAGATAGATCTACTAAACACATACAGAATATTCCACCCAACTACAGCTGAATCACATTTTTTTTCAGCTGCTCATGGAACCTTCTCTAAAATAGACCATATCCTAGGCCACAAAGCAAGTACTAGCAAATTCAAGAAATGTGACATAATCCCCTGCGTATTTTCAGACCATAATGGAATTAAACTAGAAATCAGCTGTAAGAAGTCACAGAGAAATCTCATAAACACGTGGAGACTGAACACCACACTGCTGAATAAAGAATGGGTCATAGAGGAAATAAGGGATGAAATTAAGAAATTCTTAGAAACAAATGAAAATAGGGAAACAACATACCAAAATCTCTGGGACATGTTGAAAGCAGTCTTAAGAGGAAAATTAGTAGCACTGAGTGCTCACATAAGTAGAACTGAAAAGCACCAAATAAACAACCTAATGACACACCTCAAAGCCCTTAAAAAGCAGGAACAGTCTAACCCCAAAGCCAGTAGAAGACAGGAAATTATTAAAATTAGAGCAGAAATCAATGAAGTAGAGAATTTAAAAAATACAAAAAAAATCAACAAAACCAAAAGCTGGTTTCTTGAAAAAATACACAAGATAGATAAACCATTAGCCAACCTAACCAAAAGAAAGACAAAATCAACCCAAATTACCAAAGTAAGAGATGAAAAAGGAGATATCACCACCGACAGTGCGGAAATACAGAGGATTATCAGAAACTACTTTGAAAAGATATACTCAAACAAAATGGAAAACCTAGAAGAAATTGACAAATTTCTAGAAACATACAACCCTCCCAAATTGAATCAAGAAAATATAGGAAAATTAAACCAACCAATAACAATCAAAGAGACTGAAGCAGCAATAAAGAGCTTACCATCAAAGAAAAGCCCAGGTCCAGATGGTTTCCCAGGTAAATTCTATAAATCTTTTATAGAAGAGCTAATCCCAATATTCCTCGATTTATTCCATGAAATAGAAAGAAACAGGACTCTCCCAAATACATTCTATGAAGCCAATATCACATTAATACCAAAACCAAATAGAGATAACTCAAGGAAACAAAACTACAGGCCCATATCATTGATGAACACAGATGCAAAACTTCTAAACAAAATACTAGCAACACGCATTCAAAACCACATCAAGAAAATTATACACCATGACCAAGTTTGCTTTATCCCAGGGATGCAAGGCTGGTTCAACATACATAAAACGATCCATGTAATTCACCACATAAACATAACCAAAGACAAAAATCACATGATCATTTCAATAGATGCTGAAAAAGCATTTTACAAAATCCAGCACCCATTCATGTTAAAAACACTGCAGAGAATCAGAATAGAAGGAACATACCTCAACATCATAAAGGCAATATACAGTAGCCCCACAGCAAACATCATACTGAATGGGGAAAAACTTCGAGAGTTCCCCTTAAAAACAGGAACAAGACAAGGATGTCTGCTGTCACCACTCCTTTTCAATATAGTATTTGAAACTCTAGCCAGAGCAATAAGGCAAGAGAAGGAAATAAAAGGAGTACAAATAGGAAAAGAGGAGCTGAAACTATCTCTATTTGCAGATGACATGGTATTATACTTGGAAGATCCGGCAAACTTAACCAAAAGGCTTATAGAACTGATCAACAAATTCAGCAAAGTGTCTGGATACAAAATCAGTCTTAAAAATTCAGAAGCTTTTTTGTATGCCAACCATAAATCCACTGAAAAAGAAATCCAGAAGACATTTCCACTCACGATATCCCCCAAAACAATAAAATACTTGGGAATAAACCTAACCAAGGAGGTAAAAGACCTCTACAAGGAAAATTATAAAACATTGAAAAAAGAAATTGAAGAAGATCTTAGAAGATGGAAAGATCTACCATGCTCTTGGGCAGGCAGAATAAATATCATCAAAATGGCCATTCTTCCAAAAGTGTTCTACAGATTCAATGAAATACCCATTAAATTACCAAAGTCATTCTTCACTGACATAGAAAAATCTGTCCTTAAATTCATTTGGAACAACAAAAAAAACAGAATAGCCAAAGTAGTTCTCAGCAACAAGAACCATGCAGGAGGCATCACAATACCTGGCTTCAAACTATACTACAAAGCCATAGTAATAAAAACAGCATGGTATTGGCACAAAAGCAGACACATAGACCAATGGAGCAGAATAGAAGACTCCGAAACAAACCCACACACCTATAGCCAATTGATTTTTGACAAAGGGGCTAAAAACACCCACTGGAAAAAAGATACCTCTTCAACAAATGGTGCTGGCAAAACTGGCTAACCATATGCAGAAAAATAGAAATAAACCCCACCTTCTCACCTTGTACAAGAGTCAACTCAAGATGGATCAAAGACCTAGAAATCAGACCAGAGACCTTGCAGCTACTCGAAGAGGGCATAGGCCCAACACTTCAACACATAGGCACAGGTAAAGACTTCCTCAACAAGACCCCAAAGGCACAGGAAACTAAAATGAGGATCAATATGTGGGATTGCATTAAACCAAAGAGCTTTTGTGCAGCAAAGGAAACAATCAAGAAACTTAACAGAGAGCTGACAGAATGGGAGAAGATTTTTGCCAGCTACTCCTCTGATAGAGGACTCATATCTAGAATATACAGAGAACTTAAAAAAATCACCACTAAAAAAACACATAACCCAATCAAAAAATGGGTAAGTGAACTAAATAGACACTTCACAGAAGAAGAAATACAAATGGCCAATACATGTATGAAAAAATGTTCAACATCATTAGCAGTCAGAGAGATGCAAATCAAAACTACCCTGAGATTTCATCTAACCCCAATTAGAATGGCAATCATTAAAAACACAAACAACAAATGTTGGCAATTGCAAATTAGTGCAACCGCTTTGGAAAACAGTGTGGAGGATCCTCAGAAGAATGGGAATGAACCTACCGTATGACCCAGCAATACCACTTCTAGGCATCTACCCAAAAGATCTGAAGCCAAACTACCAGACTAATACATGTGTATCTATGTTTATAGCTGCACAATTCACAATTGCCAAACTTTAGAACCAGCCAAGATGACCATCAACAGATGAATGGATTACAAGACTGTGGGATATGTACACAATGGAATTTTACGCACCTTAAAGAGGAACAAAATTACATCATTTGCAGGGAAATGGAGGGAACTAGATAAAATTATGCTAAGTGAGATTAGTCAGTCACAAAGAGTGAAAAGTCGAATGTTCTCCCTAATATGTGGAAGCTAGATAGAATGGGACTTAGAAGGGACTCCAGACAAAGAAGGAGAAAACTTTAGATGAACAAAGAAGATGACCTAACTGAGGGAGCTGGGAAGGGGGTGGAGGGAAACACACTAAAGCACATGATGTATATACACAAACTTATAAGACTCAATCACTATGCTGAGCACTAAAGGGAGGGAAGGGGGAGGGAATAGGGTGGGATGTGAGGGAGGGCTAAATGAGCAATGTGTGCATGTATGATTCTGCTACCCTGACACTTATCAAATGTATAATTACAATGCACCAATAAATGAATATATAAAAAAAGAAAGTAAATCATTGAATTTTTTTTTTTTTGCGGTACTGGGGATTGAACGCAGGGGCGTTCTACCTCCACGCTACGCCCCCGGCCCTATTTTTTATACTTTATTTTGAAACCGGGTCTCACGAAGTTGCGGAGGGCCTCACTAAGGAGAGAAAGAGAAAGAGAGAGAGAGAGAGAGAGAGAGAGAGAGAAAGACAGGGAGAGAGAGAGCGCGAGAGAGGTGAGGCTGGCCACGAACCGGATCCTCCGGTCTCCGCCTCCCAAAGTACTGGGATTACAAGCGTGCACCACCACGCCCAGCCTTCATTGAATTATATTTTAAAATGACCTAGAATCTTAATCTCCATTGTAACCTGCCAAAATTCCTAAGAAGACATTTAACTACACTTCCACTTGGCCTCATTTAATTTTTTATAAATGTGTTTCCATGATGATTTTAACTTTGAAAATACCGCTTTATAAATATTTTATCAACAAGAAGTTTCAGCACTCTCCCACCCACTGACTTTGAGAGAAAACAAAACTGTCTTCCTCAAGTTGGCTAGGGAAAAAAATTCCATATACATCCATAAGTTTTGACAAATGTGGGGAATTTATCTTGAGTCATTCTAAATGGAAGCTTCTAAACTCCAATCATGAGAAGCCTGTGAAGAGTAATAGTCTTTGAGATTTTAGGATTGAAACTCAGCTTCTTATTTTGTGACACCAATCTTAGTAATCCATCAATGATTTAGCTAATGTGCCTGAAAAAGCCACAATGAGATTGGATAAAAAAGGATGTTTATTAGAAATTAGATGTACTTTCCTTCTTTAGTTAATAGCTTTAAAAGGAGTGATATCATCTTACATGCTGATCTGACACACATATAAAAGCATCAGTAGAGGTCTTCCTATGTCAGTTTGCCTTTTAGGATTTAAAGTTACTTGAACCTCCTCTTCTTAAGGGGCATTATGGCTTTCTTTAAAAGATATTACCAGTCTTTGCCCTAGTCTGAATTCTTTGAGCCTGATTTCAATGACTAAGTAAATGGTCCATGAGCACACTGATAACCTTATAGCTGTAAAGCATTCTTTACCTCTAGAATCTTAAAAAAGAGAAGATGATGGTTCAGAAGAAAAGCACAAGAATTTGAGGGGGGAGGGTGCACGGAGGGAGAACAAAAATATATAACTGTTAAAATATTCATAACCATTTCCAGAAATAACTGGCAAAATAGTGCTTCTAAATGTTTAAGCCAAATTAAATTGCTTACAAATGATCAGAAATTGTGGTTGTCATGGTTTCGGGTGCCACAATGTGGTGATGGACTAAATACTGCCTTACAGTTAAAAATGCCTGTGTATTAACTGTGAGCCACAAAAAAAAAATAATTATAGTGCTCTCAGCATTTGAAATCTTTCAATAGAACAATAATAATGAATGGTTATACTTTTTTTACGAGTCAGCTGATCTTACCTGTTGGTGTGACAGCAATCATTCAGCCCAGATTTATCCTTGCACTAAGACCCAAGCTCTCTATAGACGTCTAGCAGAGGCCTCCATGGCTGCTGATAATGATGAGTCACAGCCAGCCTCTGACCCTATGGGTATACTTAATGCTCACCCTTGATTTGCCCTTGATTTGTTTAGAAATAAGCAAGATGCCCTTGATTTGCTTGGAAGTTGTTTCAAGTCACTTTCTCCAAATGATCTGAAACTTCATGATGGATTTAAGTTGGTGCTCAGGTTTTGGGGTTGGTTGTTTTTCACCAAAGTAGAACCCTATTTTGCCTTCTTTTACCTCTATTTCCTCCATCCCACTTCAGTCTGAAGCTTTTATGGACCCAAAATCAGTCAGTGGATCATCAAATGTTTATTTAGCAGTACTATGTCTTACAGTATTCAGACATTGAAGTTATAAAGGTAAATAAGACACTCTTCTCCCATAGAAGAAATCGGTTTGTCAGTCCTATGATTTTTTTTGGGGGGGGTACCAGGGATTGAACCCAGGGATGTTTTACCTCCGAGCTACACCCCCGGCCCTATTTTTTATACTTTATTTTGAAACCGGGTCTCACGAAGTTGCAGAGGGCCTCACTAAGTAGCTGAGGCTGGCCGCAAACCCAGATCCTCTGGTCTCCGCCTCCCAAGTACTGGGATTACAAGTACTGGGATTACAAGCGTGTGCCACCACGCCCGGCTCAGTCCTATGATTAAGGCCAATAAAGAGTTATTTTTAATATAATGTAGTAAGTCAGTGCTAGAAACACAGACACCATGTTATATACAAAAGAGAGGCACAAACTTAAGCCTGGGGAATCATAGAATGCCAGGACTCATGTGTCAGCTAGTAGTAGGAATTAGCAAAGGGGGAGCAGGAGAGAATTCCAGATAGAGGAGAACAGAGGTCTCAACTTAGTGTGCCCAATGAGTTATAGCACAGTATGTCACAATGTGCCACAACATGTCAGGCAAGAGATGACAGGAAATTAAGTTGGAGAGGTGGGCAAAGTGAGATCGTAGATCCTCATGATAACATTCTATTCCAGATATTTACAGATATTTACATTCTATTCCTAGATCCTATGAGTTCTATGTCTCTGGAGAAGCAGCCATGTTTAGGAATGTGGAGATCTTTCTGGAGGTAATGCGGAGCCATGGAAGACTTTCAGTGTGATCTGATTTCACTGTGATCAGATAGAAGACTTGGGAGGGCAAATTTGAAAGCAACAAGAATGAAGACAGGGAGACCACTTAGGAAACAATTTATGATGGTTAATTTTATATGTTAATTTGCCTGGGCCACAGAGTGCCCAGATATTTGGTCAAGTATTATTCTGGGTATTTCTATGAGGGTGTTTTTGGATGAGATTAACATTTATTTATTTTTTTATTGGTGCATTATAGTCTCACACCATAATGTAGTTCATAGTGATAGTGACAAATCGGTGGATTTGAGTAAAGCAGATCTCCCTCTATAATGTGGCTGGACCTCATTCAATCAGTCAAAGGTCAGATAGAACAGAAAGGTCAACCTCCTGAGGAAGAGAGAATTCTCCAGTTGACTGCCTCTTTGGGCTCAGACTTCATCTGCAACATTTATTCTTCATGCCCGACATCCTTCCAACTGGGAGCTTGGCTCTCCCTGGGTCTTCCACACCACTGGCCTACCCTGCAGATTTGGGACTTACCAGCCTCCATAATCCCATAAGCCAATATGTTTCAATTAACTAACTTCCTATTTGTCCTCTTTCTTATAGAACCCTGAATGGTACACTGTTATTGTGGCCCAAGACTTAGAGGTGTGGTGACACTAAAGGTGGAAACAAATACAATTTAAAGAGGAAAATCAGTGGTACTTAAGGTGATTAAAATGTGGGAAGGTGGGAAGAAGATAGGAGTCAAACAACATCACTTAGCCGAAGGACGGAGGTGAATAGTTAGTTGCACTGCTAACTGATGCAGAGATACCAGAGGAGGCAAAGGCCCAGGCAGGAGGAATACAAGTCGTTAGTTGGAGACATGTTAAGTTTGAGGTGCCCTGACCACCAGAGTTGGATATACGAGTCCAAAGCTCAGAGGAGAGGTTCAGACTAGAAACACAGATTTGGAGTTCACCCTCTATCATTTAGAACTGCACACACAAAACTAAATAAGATAACTTAGGAAAAGAAAGAAGGAACAGAAAAGCAGTGAGCCTGAGGCAGAGCTTTGAAGACCACCCATTCTTAATCCTCTCCCCTAAGGAAAGGATTAAAGAAAGGAAAAAGCTGGGCAGACTTGTAAGGAAAGTCATCACAAAGCCAGGCGTGGCAGCACACCCCTGTAATCCCAGTGCTTGGCAAGCTGAGAGGAGAGGATCGAGAGGATCACAGGATCGCAGACTCACAGCCAGCCTCACAGCCAGCCTCAGCAATTTAGCGAGACCCTCAGCAACTGAGACCCTGTTTCAAAATAAAATAGAAAAGTCATTACAAATAGTGGAACTAGAAAAATGGGTCAGAGGGAATCAGCCTACCAGCACCATGATATCCACCAAGAAATAGGTTTGCCATACATTTAAGTCATCTAAACCACTACCACAGGGCCTAGATTACTGAGGACAAATCAGAATCAAACCATTATGAGAAGACACCCTAGATTCAGTTATGGCAACACCAAGGAATGGTGAGAAATCCTAACCAGAGAAATTAAAACTCTTTTATTATCATCATTTACTAATTCACAGAATCCCCAAGCCAGAAGTTCACCAATATAGTCTCAGCACCGAAAAACAAAATATAAGCAAAGCATCAAATCTCGGTGTAGGCCAAAGCAAGTCACCAGATGTTCTGAGCTCAGTGACACAAATCGCCATTGCTCTGAGACCCAGCACACCTTCCTTAGGCAAATCATTCTCTGGGAAAGTACTTACAAACCTGCTTGGGAATTTCAAGCATGTTTTAACCCATAAGCATACTTAATTAGTGGAACACATGTGTTTCATGGTTTAGTGAGGAAGCTATAATCTCTGGACACAGGTTTATGAATTTAGGCAACTCAAAGACCTTACCTCATCACAAAATATGGTGCCTCTCTGGAGATCTAAACAGCAGTTTTAAAAGAGCAGTTAAAAAAAAACTAGGAGGAAAAAATCTAAAAGGGGTTACAAAAATGTGTCTTTCATATCATTATATAATGTGTATATTTTAATTACATTAATTATAGACTTTAAATAAATAAAATCTACAAACCTTATTAAATTGTTATAATCATTATGACAAAATCACTTAAATACCTTTTACATCATTCATATCAGTTTTTATACAGATGTATGGTATAGAAAGAGATTACCCATGGCTTCATACTTCATTAGAAAGAACGTAACCAGCCTCACAACTTGGCTTTAAGCAGTTTCTGTCACCCAGCATTACAATTGTGGGATTTTTAAACTTATGGAAGTCTCCATGATCCTTTTAGCCCCCTGCTACGGAATGGGGTTTATTGTCTCTCAAAACCAGATCAGACTCTCCCTTTGACGTGCACCATTCTCCACTCCCACCCTTTCAGAGCTGCAGCTGGCCGCAGGGAGGAGGTAAGGCTGTCTGTGGTTGTTCTTCAGCGCTGGAGAGTAATTCACTGGCTCAAGCATTTGCCTCCCCAGCAGACCTCTAGCCTGCTGGGACTCTGTCTTGTACATCTTTGAGGGGGGTGAGAGAGAGAGAGTGCAGAACCATTGCCAAACCTAGTAACAAAAGTGAAGAAATCCCAGAGCATTTCCCTCTCAAAGTAAACCTTCAACAGCCATCATCTCTTTCTTTCTGGTCCTGCCTCTTAGAAAAGCTGGACCTTTTTTTGTTTTGTTTTTTATATTTTGGGGGTTGAGGGGGTTGGCTTTGGGGATTGGGGGGGGGTTGTTTGTTTATTTGTTTGATGTTGTGAGTTTGGGGTTGAATATCTCCTAAGCCAAATAAGCATTAGATACTATATCTCAAGATAAATGACTAGATACTTGGGAATAAACCCTCCACTTTGAAAATGTCGTGAGAGCATCAGTTGACTCCGAGGCACAGGGCACTGGGAGTTCCAGGTCCCAGAGTTAGGAGGCTCTTGACCTCCCAGAATCAGGTAGGGAGGCCTCCTGCGTGGGTCTCAATGCAATCTCAGAGGCTTTCACAATACACTGCAAAACCCCTGATCCACAGAAGCACAGCTAGGAGGCTTCTGACAGTCCAGAGGCAGGGGCATGAAAATCTTAGAAGTCATTAAAGTATTTGTTAACCAATCAAGAAAGAAAGAAATATTTACCAAGTCTTTACTACATGCCTATCTTCCAGTTGGATGCTCCTGGGGAATTTTTTAAGAAATAAAATAAAAGTCTAAGTGCTCGCTAATAAGTAACTGACAGTTAAAATGTGAAACAAGACCTCATATATGAAAATACAAAATAACAGTAACATGTAGTTCATAATCGATGCTAAAAATTGAGTAGAGTGAGTGTACTATATAGGACGACCACCTGTCACAGCATTGCTCTGGCTTATGCCTTTTGTCCCTATGCATGATAATTTATATGGTCCAGTATCATTCATGAGGAAGAATCTTCCCTTTTGGAGTAATTGCATTTTCTTTATTGGCATTGTTAATTCTTTTCTAGGATAGAAAGAGAAGTAAGTCACTACACCTCGTAATCAGACATTACAGAAATCTTCCTGGCTTGGGGTTTGTTTTGTTTTGTTGGCTATTATCCTATTAGAATATGGTTACTGATGACTAGTTACTTTGGTTTAGTAAAAGAAAGCCCTATCTTCTGATGTATCAATATCATTATTAGTCAATATGCATGTTTCTACGCTTAAAAAAAGACAAAAAAAGTATCTTGTAGCAAAAGTAGAGATAAGGAACAGGAGAATTTTAGTTTTTAGTTTATTCTTTTCTGAGATGTTTTAATTATTTTCATGTAAATATACTATCTTTTTGGCAAATATAGTTATTTTTATGTCAAGACTGTTATTTTATACTAAAAATAATAATATTTAGCCAAGCATAGTGGCACACGCCTGTAATCGCAGTACTTGGGAGGCTGAGACAAGAGGATCACAAGTTAGAGGACAGCCTCAGCAAGTAGTGAGACTCTCATCAACCTAGCAAGACCCTGTTTCAAAATAAAAATAAAATAGGGCTGGGGGTATAGAATATAATCTGTACAAATGTTGATATTCTGTTAACATCTCTTTTATATTAAAAAAGTCTATAAAAATGTCCAAAAAGCCTAACACTCTTGGAACAGATTTTTAAAGCCCCGAAAAGCTTGGAGTCTTTGTATGTGTGACGTGATGTGTGCTGCTACAGAGGAAATGCTTTTATAGACTATGTTTGTTTTGTTTTACATTCACTTTAAAAATCTCAGGAAAGCAGGAGGGCTTAAAGACTCACAATAAATTTTACAAGGCTTGACAGTGAAGAAAAACTTCAGAGTGCTATGAGGTGTTATATAAATCGCACTGACTAAACTTTCTGCCCGTTGTCAGGATGGCCTTTACACTTCTCACAACGTGCAGACAATTAGGTGTTAGCCTGGCTTGGAAAGATAAATTTCCCACTTCCGGACAAGTGTGTGCACTTAGGATGTATTGTGTGGGCCGCAGAATTCATGTTCTAATCAACCCTGCTTTTAATGTTTTCAAAAATGCATATGAGTTAGAATAAAAAAGCAAGAAGACAGAAAATGATGGGAAAACTTATTTAAAATACAAATGTTTTCATTTTCTTCCTCATTATTGAAGTCTTCCTGCAGGCATAGTCATAAAAGGACCCCAGAGGCAGAATAAAACTAGTATATCTGTTTTAAAATATTACTAAGAAGTCAATCTTCTATGGCATTTTAGGTACAGGCTCAAAACAGATGCACAATTTTAGTGTAGACTCATTTATCAACTTCGTTACATAAGTTGGTTTGCCAATGGGGCTTCTCTGTCCATTGCATGGTCTCCTTATCGCTTTATAACATTATGCGTTATGTAAAGGACTACAGTAATAACTAAAACAGCAATTATTTTTCATACATGAGATCATTCCAGTTTCATCCAAGTCAGTTTGTTAAAGTCAAAATACCACTGACATTCTCAAATGTTGTAGCTGAGACATTTGAGAATCTGTGAATACTGTAGAATAAAGTTTCTTTCCTATTGAAAAAAAGAACAGTGAAGTCCGGCATGGTGGCACATGTAATCCCACTACTTGGGAGGCTGAGGCAGGAGGATCACAGGTTTGGGGCCAGTCTCGGCAACTTAGCAAAAACCTGTTTCAAAATTAAAAAAGAAAAATAGGGCTGGAAGTCTAGCTCAGAAGTAGAACACCCCGGTTCAATTCCCAGTACAAAAAACGAAGGGAAGGGAAGGGAAGAAAGAACAGTAAATTCAAGCAACCCAAATTTTCTTTTGTTCCAGAATGTAGGAAAGAGGACTACTGGTTTAAGCCTCCTTTTTTTAATCACCAATGTGTTTCGAGCCAATTTTTTCACAAAGAATTAAAATTTTAAAATGGTTCTTTGGAAGCCGGGCGTGGTGGCGCACGCTTGTAATCCCAGTACTTGGGAGACTGAGACAGGAGGATCCAGGTTCGCGGCCAGCCTCAGCTACTTAGTGAGGCCTCCGCAACTTAGTGAGACCCTGTTTCAAAATAAAAGAATAAAAACTAGGGCTGGGGGTGCAGCTCGGAGGTAGAATGCCCTTGGGTTCAATCCCCAGTACCGCAAAAAAAAAAAATGGTTCTTTGGAGTTAACTTGATTCTTAAAAAGAAAATAATAGAAACTAAGAAAGCAATAAAGTAAATTTGACAAACAATTATTGAAAACCAATTTTAGGCAAATTTTGGTAAGCCCAATTAAAGAAAAAGAAAAAAATAACATTAGAATAGAACCAAGAAAAATAATATAATGATAAATACATAAATAATATTATTTTAATTTTAAGATAATATAGTATAATTATGCCACAAAATTTGAAAATCTAGATAAAAGGGATTATTCCTAAGAAAATATACATTAATGAAACTAACTCAAGTAGACTTATTTAATCTAAAGGGATCCATAAACATAGAAACAGTACAAAATAGTAGAGCCGGGCATGGTGGCGCACGCTTGTAATCCAGTACCTGGGAGGCTGAGACAGGAGGATCTGGGTTCGCGGCCAGCCTCAGCTACTTAGTGAGGCCCTTGGCAACTTAGTGAGACCCTGTTTCAAAATAAAGAATAAAAAATAGGGCTGGGGATGTAGCTCAGAGGTAGAATGCCCCTGGTTCCATCCCCGGTACCACACACACACAAAAAAAAGTAAAATCCTTATCCCATAGCAAAGGCAGACCAAGATGGTTTTACAAGTATTGTGAAATCCTCAAAGAATAAACAATTTTTATTTTATATGAACCAAGTGACATTTTTGCCAATAATACAAGAATGTTCAACATTAGTAAATCTATTGATGCACATGATATACATTAAGATATTAAAAGAGAATAGAATATGAGAGTTACTTTAAATGTATTTGATAAATTTAACATTGATTTTCAATGTAAAATTCTTATTAAGCAAAGAATAGGTGAAAATTTCTTAAATTTGATGAATGGCTTCTATCTGCAAACTGTAGAAAACATCAGACTTGATGAAATATAAGAAACATTCAAATTAATGTTAGGAATAAGATCACCACTTCTACCACTGATGTTCTTCTGCCTTGTTCTGTTTCACCTCCCAAGGTTATGGCTTGTTAGGAGTCTATTTTGAGCACTTAGTAGTTTACACTATTAAAGGTATACAGTCTACATCATGAGGACCTCAGATGGAAAAAAATAGTCGGAAAATGCAAACAAAAATGTATACACACACACACACACACACACACACACACACACAGAGAGAGAGAGAGTTGTAATTTTGTTTTGTTTTGGTTTGGTTTTTTGTTTTGTGGTACTTGAGATTAAACCCAGGGGCATTCTACCTATGAACTATATACCCCCAGCCCAATTTTTTTTTAACAGGATCTCCCTAAATTGCTGAGGCTGGCCTCAATCTTGTGATCCCCCTGTCTCAGCCTCCCAAGTACTGGGATTGTAAGTGTGCACCACCACACCTGGCAACAATCGATATATTTTAAAAAGAAATATTCAAAATTCAGTATCTAAGTGCTTGTTTTTGTTTGTTGTGCTGACAGTTGAACCCAAGGGCTTTCTACCTCTGAGCTACACCTTCAGCTCTTTTTATTTTTTGTTTCTGAAACAGGGTCTTGCTAGGTTGCTGAGTCTTGCTACATTGCTGAGACTGGTCTTGAACCTAAGTACTGGGATTACAGGAGTGCACCACCACGCCTGGATAATATCTAAGTGTTTTGAAGATTATTTTCTTTCTATAAGCCTGCTTAAGAAACTATCTACACGACATATAATTCTTTGCTGTAAAGTCATTTAAAAATTAAATAAAATATATTTTCTTAAATACAGTGCTTGACAGGAATATGAGTCCAATGACAATCAGTAGAGTAAGAGCATTTTAATGCCTCAGGTTCCATGGCCCCTCAGTTAATGGCAACATAATTCATCGCAACAGAGCTAATTCAGGGGAAACATTGTTACAGTAAGTGAACAGATCATCCGCCATGCAGAAGAATTCCAAATACTTTGTGTAGCTATCTGTGCTCGGGTAGAAGCATCACTCCACCCTCACTGTGGGCTGCACCTCGTGACTCCCTGCTAATGTATATAGTAAGAAAAGAGGTCGGGAATAACGCTCCAGTGGAGCAACCTGGTACCCATCACCTCGTTCAGGTGGTCAAGGTCAGCGTCAGCAGGGCTAAGTCCTGTTGACAGCATGGACCCCGTGGAGAGGTGAGGAGAGTGGCACTTCCCTCTGCGCTCTTCCTCCCCAAGCCCAGAGCCCCCGTCCAATCATGAGGAAAACCCACAGGTCTCCAGGGAGGAGCTTTCTACAAAACACCTGAGCAGTATTCCTCAAAATAGTCAAGGTCATCAAAAACCAGGAAAGTTTGTGAAACCATCACAGCGGAGGGGAGACTCGAGAGACATTCCACTGACATCCAAATGTAACGTGGTCTCCTGGGTGGGATCCTGGAACAGAAAAAAAGAACAAGACAAAAATTAAGGAAATCTGAATAAAGCATGGACTTCAGTTAATGTATCAACATTGGTTCATGAATTGTGACAAGTGTGCCCGAATGTAGGATGTTAATACTAGGGCAAACTGGGCATCATGTGGTGGGAACTTTGGACTGTCTTCACAATTTTTCTGTAAATCTGAAACTGTTCTACAATGAAAGGTTCATTTTAAAACAACAACAAAGCCAGGTGCAGTGGTGCACCCCTGTCATCCCAATATTTGGAAGGCTAATCCCAGTATTTGGGAAGCTGAGACAGGAAGATTGCAGATTCAAGTGCAGCGTGCTTTAATTTAACAAGATCCTGTTTCAAAATTACAGGTGCATGCCTGTAATCCCAGTACTTGGAAGGCTGAGACAGAAAGATGGCAGGTTCAAAGCTAGCCTCAGCAGTTTAGCAAAACCCTCAGCAACTTAGAGAGACCCTATTTCAAAATTAAAAATTAAAAAACAAGGCTGGGGGTGTAGTTCAAAGGTAGACAACCTCTGGGTTCAGTACCACAACAAATAAATAAATAAAAGGGGCTGGGGGTGTATATCAGAGGTAAAATGCTCCAGGATTCAATCCTCTGGAGAGAAGAAAGTAGGGAGGAAGAAAGGGAGGGAGGGAGGTCTCCTTAAATTTGATGAATGGCTTCTATCTGTGACCTATAGAAAACTCCATACTTGATTGTAAGAAACATTCAAATTAATGTTAGGAATAAGACAAACACTTCTACATTGTTCTGTTGTTATTGTTTTTTGTTGTTGTTTTTAATTCTCCAACAGTACCCAGAAAGTAAAATGATAAAGTAGACCCTTGACAAGTACAAATTTAATATTCATTAGTTACCTTGACTAACAAATTATCTGGGTAAAGAATTTTAAATGGAGATCATTTTCCTTTATGGTTTTAAAGATCTGTCTCCCTTATCTTAGTCTCCATCATAGCTGTTATGATAACAATGCCTTTTTAATTTCTAATTCTTTCTTTAATCCCTCTTTCTATAAAGACAGGGTGTTCTTATTGTCCCTGATGTCCTGAGATTTCATGATGGAATACATTGTGCAGGGAACAAGGTGGGTCCTTCACTAAAAAATGTATGTGCTCCAGTTCTGCATTGTATATGTGGGTGTGGGTGCAGGGGGTGTGTGTAAGGGTGTGTGTATGTGTGTTGGTTACTGGAGATTGAACCCAGAGCATTATTTTATTTTTATTTTGTGTTAGTTTCTTTGTTTTTTTGTGGATCTAAGGATTAAACACAGGAGCATTCTACCTCTGAGCTACACCCCCAACCCTATTTTTATTTTTATTTGGAAACAGTCTCGCTAAGTTACTGAGAGCCTTGCTAAGTTGCTGAGGCTGACTTTGAACCTGATATCATCCTGTCTCAGCTTCCCAAGCACTGGGATCACAGGAATGCACCACCATGCCCAGCTATTTTTTTTTTATTTTGAAACAGGGTCTAGGTTTTCATGCACTGACCTCAAACCTGCAAGCCTCCTGCCTCAGCCTCCCAAGTATTGGGATTCCAGGTGTGTGCTGTCATGCCTGCCTCTGCATAATTTTTGTATATCATTTTGTTGATGGTTTTCTCCTATTTTCTCTTTTCTCTATTTTAGAAACCCTATTATTTTGTATTTTGGATCTCCTGACCTGTTGCTGTAATTTTCCTGTCATTATTTTCCATTTGTTTTGTTTTTCCTCCACTTTCTGAGAAATTTCCTCAGCTTTATATTCCCACGTTCTTTTGAGACGTCCCAAGAATACCTAACAAGAACAACTTAGAGGAGGAGAGATTCATTTTGGCTCACGGTTTCAAAGGATTGAATCCATGCTCAGCTGACTCCATTACTTTGAGCCTAAGGTGAGGCAGAACATGATGGCAAAAGAGCGGACGGGAGGAAAGCTGCTCAGCTCACGGCAGTTGGGAAGCAGAGAGAGGGGGAAGGGTGGGGGAGAAGATCAACCCTCCGGGCACCCCCCAGTTACCTACTTCGTCCAAGTAGGTCCCACCTCTCAGTAGTCCATTCAGCCACCAATGGATTAATCCACCAGAAGGAGCCTCCTCATCCAACCATTGCCTAAAAGCCCCACCGTTGAACTTTGCCACATTGGGGACCTCACTTTCAACACAAGACTTTGGGGGACATTCAGATACAAACCAAAACACCTACTGCTTCAAAATCAGACGACTTTTCTTGTGCTTACAGAGGCATCTGCTATAACTGAGCCTCGGGGATTCCACAACAAAATTTAACTTGTTGACTCCCACTGTTAGCTTGGGATTTGGTCATCTCAGATATGGTTAGCCAATTTCCACTTTTTTATCTATTTATCAATTTCTTTAATTTTTGTTGCCCATTTCCTCTCCCATCCTCTTGTTCTCAAGTGTTTTATGCTTTTAAGAAAAATATTACTCTTGGGTGGGCACAGAGGCACATGCCTATAATCCTAGTTACGTGGGAGGCTGAGGCAAGAAGATCTCAAGTTTGAGGCCAGCCTGGGCCACTAAAATTTTTAAAAGGGCTGGATATGTAACCCACAGGTATAATGCTCCTGGGTTCAATCCCCAACATTAAAAAAGATAATAACTACTCTTGTATTAGAGGGATTTAGAGTTTGACAAAAATGTGGTAGCTATCTACCATCCTTACCCAGAGAAAATGGCTTATTTCCTATACTTTTAGATTTAATGACTAATTCCCTCTGTTGGAGGTGATGTAGTAGAAAGAGTAGAAATTTGGAATCAGTTGATCTGAGCCAAATCCTGGATCTGCCACTTTCTTCTTATGTGATCATAAATTAACTACCTTCTCTTCATTTCTGTTTCTCTATTTATAAAATGAAAGTGTTAACACATGGACCTATTTTGAGGATAATATGAAAAAAATAAAAGGCATCTGAAAATTATATGTAAAACTCATGTGAGATATAATGCTTGCTTAATATTAATATCTTTCCCCATGATTAGTAGTTCAATTTACCTTCCACTAGCAACTCTAACAGCCTGGTAATAACCTCATTCTGAACTCAGTTTCCATAATGATCCCTCAAATCTCTTACTAGCCATCCTCTCCTGGATATCTATGCCCACCTGAGGACCTACTCCTGATCATGGCACTCTGGCTCAATTGGGTGCTATTCCATTCATTTGGAAATAAATGCAAACTTTTTTATATTTATTTAAAAAAGACTGCATTGTTATTAGTCCTTTAGTCAAAGCTGCTTTTACTTTACTATGTCATTGATAGTTTCAAACTTTCTCTTACAGAGTAAATTGAACTTTGGTTAGCTCGCAAGACCTGGAAGATCATGTAGAATTCTGACCATCTGAGCCAGAGTTCCGTCCATGTCCTTGGAGATAGAGAGCAGCTGGTTGCTGTCCTCTGAGTGTCCTCCCAGCCCGGTGATGACACACCCATGCCACCTGCAGCAAAAACATGCCAAGATCATAGGTGAACTGAGCACCAAGCTTTGCTGCACTCAGTCAAGAGATGCAAACAACAGTGGCTTTAAAACTTTATTAATTAAGTACATAAACATTTCTTGAGCACCTATTATGTTTCAGGAATTGCCCTAGGTTATTTAGTAAACATGAGTCAATAAAAACAGATTTAAGAAAGGAGCCTATATTCTAGTGTGGGGGGGGAGATAGACAATAAACACAGTTAAGAAAATTATAAAAAGTACTTTTTAAACAGAAGAGGAGAGAGAGGATCAGAACTGTGGGAGAAGGGGTTGTAATTTAAACAGACCGAACATGTCAGTGTGCTCTAGGGATCACGGTGAGTCAGAAACCAACTCTACACTGAAGACGAATGTACTAGATAGAACTAGGAAACACACAGAAGTGACGATGAGCCCGGAGAAACAAGCCCGGGGAAGATGGAGGATGAGGAGTGCCGCGCGGCGGGATGCGTGGGCTCTCTCATCCGGTACCAGCCCTGGCATGAACGGTCTCCAGCCAAGACTAGAGGTTCCAGAAGAGTCTGATTAATCAAGCTAGAGCCACACGTCTACTTAGGGGATAGATAACCTCCAAAATGCAGAAATGTCCAGAGGGAAGTAATTCTTTAATAAGAAATTAGTGTTTTACCAAAGTAGGAGAAATGGGTGATCGACGAACGAAACATAATACATTTCCAGTACAATTAGCACCAGCTCCCGAATGTCCTCACAGAAGAGGTTTAAAGGTAGCAATCTGATGGAAGAGGCAATAGGGTATTTTTCTTAATTCTGTGTTTTGATAGAAATCACATTGTTTTCACGTAAATTGTACGTGTGTGTGTGTGTGTGTGTGTGTGTGTGTGTGTGTGTGTTACTGGGGATTGAACCCAGGGGCATTCTACCTTCAAGCTATACCCCTATTCCTTTTTATTTTTTATTTTGAAACAGGGTCTCACTGAGTTGCTGAGGGTCTCACTAAGTTGCTGAGACTGGTCTTGAACATGTGATCCTGTCTCAGCCTCCCAAATACTGAGATTACAGGAGTGCCACCACACCCAGTTATTTGAGTAGTTTTGAAGGGTTGCTGAAGATTTCCCAAGCCACACCTTAACCTGTCTACTAACCACAACCCAGATATCCCTGATTTCCATCACAGTTTGCTTGGTCTTATTCTGAAATTCCCAGTAGAATTAGCCTAGAGAGATGCTCACATGGATTCATTTCGCTACACCCTTTATGTCATTAACATCTGTGATTTCTGATGGAGACATAGACTTAACCTATGAGAACATAAATAAAAATCTTATATTCCTTAATTTAAATGGAAAGTATCTGTATTAATCCACAAAGTTTTTATCTTTACATATACACACACACAAGCACACACACACTTAGCTACATAATACATACTATATATATATTTATATATACATATATATTCAAATTTTTAACTCTGTTAACTGAAAAATTCTAAAAGCAATGAACAACCCAATAGCAAAGAGCACCCCTAACACATAGGCTGTGGTCTTGAAATTCAATTTCCTATAGGATACATCAAGAATTCTTAAGGAAATGGCTAATTCCAGGTTAGGAGCAAGAAATGGATCAGGTGAGTCAGGAAAACACCGTGGTACCTGATGGTAAATAACCCATCAACAACTTCTAGGATCGTGTCAGAAGAACTTGGAAAACAACTTGAAGAAATCCCTGCTAGCAAAAAGAAGAGTGCTTAATAGGTATTGAGGGAATAAATGCACCAAGTTTCCATATGTCTGGGCTTTTAATTTTGTTTAAAGGTCTATCTATCCCTGTATTAACAGTACATGTTTTAATTACTATATTTAATAGCATATTTTAAGTAAATAACTCTTGGTATCTGGTAATAAGACTTTTGTACTTGTTTTTTAAAATATTCTTGTCTTGGGATCCCATTTCATGAAAAAAAAACTATCAATATTTTCTTTCCATTTTTAGTAAATTAACTTAGAGACAACTGCCATATGGTGTTAAGTAACCTCATCCGTGAACAGAGAGCGATTCTCACTTATTTAGATCTTCTTTCATACTGTTCAATAAATGTGTATAATTTTCGGAATAAGGTTTCACATATTTTTTGTTAAATTTATTCCTTATAAGTAGGATCCTTATAATTTGTGTTGCCATTGTATATGGAATCTCTATTCTAGTTCCACTTTCTAATGCTTTTTGTCTGTGAATAAAATGTCATTAGCTGTTTTACAATTATATGATATCTAATAACTTGTTTAGTTTTCTTATTAGTTCCAATTCTTTTGCCTTATCTACAAAGACAATCAATCCTCTACAAATACCAGTCATTTTGTTTCTTGACTTCCAATCCCTATACCTGTTTTCTTTCTTTCTAATAGGGCACAACAGCAAGAGTCTCCATGTAATGTTTGTCCAGCAGTGATTGCTATCTTATGACATAATTAAATGACAGTGTCTCAGTCATAGATTTTCCAATGACTTCACGTTTTATTTACATATGGATAAGCTCTTGTACAAAATGTATACATAATGAGATTTAGGAAAAGTTTAAGTTGGAATGCTCTAAAATATAAGCAGTCCGTCTTTGTCTAAATGTCAAAACTAAACATCTAGGCTCAGTATCTGGAAGTGCTTGAATGAACTGCCTGACACCTAAGAATAAACTATTTGTAGATCACAGCTTTCCTGACACGAGCTGCACTTTATCATTCAGTAGAAAAGTTTTCAAATAAAGAGTTTTGGGAGATACAAAAGAGAACATACCCCAGTCTTCTGAAATAAACCCCAAATAAACAGCATGTCTGCTGAGCTGAGCGCAGTCTGTTTTCTTTTCAAACACGTCACCCCTAAGCACGGTGCTTACTGGGGTTTGACAGATGCCCTCCTCCAGCTCAAGGAGGGGTTCTTGGTTTCGTAAATTATATTTGTATTTTGTCTGTGGTTAATGTCTTTTGTTTCTGGAATAAAATCGACTTAGACATGGTGGATTTGATCATAGTAAGTGGTTGCAAATTATGATTGCTGATATTTTATTAAGCGTATCTGTTCATAAATGCTCTTGTCCTAGTACATTTTGATTTTTATCAAAATTATGCAGTTGCCATAAAATAAGTTTGTGAGTAGAAAATTCTTTATCTTTTTCAATCATTTATATACAGGTAATCTGTATCTTGAGGATTGTTACAATTCACCCTTATAACCTCTAGGATAGGCCTGTAGTTTGCACTTTTTTTTTCGTGGTACTATGGATTGAATCTAGGGGTATTCCACCGCTGAGTTACACCCCCAGCCCTTTTTATTTTTTGTTTGGAAATAGAGTCTCACTATGTTGCTGAGCCTGTCCTCAAACCAGCGATCCTGTCTCAGCCTCCCAAGTATTGGGATTACAGTCATGTGCCACCACACCCAGATATTTTGCACTTCTTTATGTGGGATAATTTTATTTTACTCATTGTTGTTAGTGAATATTGGTCTGTTCCAATATTCTATTTCTTTAATCCAATTTGAAATTTTTTATTTTTTTTAGAAAATTGTTCCTTTAATAAAAGTTTTGAAAGCATTGGTTCATGATAATCTCAGAAACATGTTAAACCTCTCCAGTGTCAACATTTATAGCTCTCCTCTTCTCCCTAATATTTCATTCTGCATTCTCACCTTTAATGATATGTATCATTTAGTAGTTCTTAGTAAAGTTATGGGAGTATGTAATGATTCCAGTCTTGCATCCTCTCTTGTGAATGAAAGTTTAGCTTGACACAGAAATCCAGGTTGATATTTTCTCTTGGTGATTCAAATATATTGCTTCACTCTCTTCTTGGCTTCTAATTCTGCTGATGTGAAATTTGTTGTCATTCTACCTATGGTTCCTTTGTAAGTAATCTTTTCCTTCTAGATTGTTCTGCAGATTTTTCTCTTTCGCAGTGTGCAATTTTATAATGCTATGTCTAAATGGAAGAGAGAAATTTTTAAAAATAAAGAAAATGTAGGAGCTATCTATATTCAATGAAAATAATGGCAGAAATTTTTCTAGAACTAATGCCTCCTTGGACTAAGAAGCATTGCAATGCCCCAAACAGAATAATTAAAAATAGCTCTACTACATATACTGTTAAAGTAAACAGAAATAACTAAGAAGTCACAAAACACAAAGTCAGTATTTAAAAATCAAATTTAAATTGTATTTGTTTATGATTGATAAACTTTTTAGAAATACCACTTATACTAGCATCCAAAAAAATAAAAACACCAAATGATTGAAAATAAATCTAACAAAAATGAGTGAGACCTCCACATAAAAAGTACCATGAGCCAGATTTGGTGGGGCACACCTGTAATCCCAGTACTTGGGAGGCTGAGACAGGAGGATCACAGGTTTGAGAACAGCCTCAGCAATATAGGGAGTCTCTCAGCAACCTAGTGAGACCCTGTTTCAAAACAAAAAATAAAATCAGACTGGGAGTGTAGCTCAGAGGTAGAATGCCTCTGGGTTCAATCCCCAGTCTCCTCTCCCCCCAAAAAATATCACAAATAGCAGGTTCTATTGGCAGTTTATAATGAGCAACTGTGCTAAGATCCAGGCATCCAGACCAGGTGATCAGATTCAGCCCTGTCAGTACGTGGGTGACCTTAACTAAGCCCTCAGGCACTCCATCTATAGATAGGAATAAAACTAACCCCACAAAGAGGCTGTGAGGAGCCAGGCGTGGTGGCGCACGCTTGTAATCCCAGTACTTGGGAGGCTAAGACCGGAGGATCCGGGTTCGCAGCCAGCCTCAGCTACTTAGTGAGGCCCTCTGCAACTTCGTGAGACTCGGTTTCAAAATAAAGAATAAAAAATAGGGCCGGGGGTATAGCTCAGAGGTAGAACCCCCCTGGGTTCAATCACCGGTACCGCAAAAAAAAAAAAAAAAGAGGCTGTGAGGAATGAATGGGATAACATAAGACCCACCTGAATCAGAATAAAACCAAACTCTTAGGTGGACTAAGAGGTTCACTCCTGTAAGCCCAGTACTTGGGAGGCTGAGACAGGAGGATCATAGGTTCAAGGCCAGCCTCAGCAATTTAGAAAGACCCTATTTCAAAATAAAAAAGGCCAGGGTGCAGCTCAGAGTTAGAATGACCCTGGGTTAGATCCCCAGTACTGCCCCTAAAAAAAGCACTGAGCTTCTTGATGTTTGAATCACCTCAGAACCAGTCCCTGCGGCCCTGAAGTACAGCGCTGATTGGCTAAAGCCTGAGTTATCTGAACCCACCATTCAAGCAAATGAGATAATATTGGTTTTGATCCCACTTCTGGGGCTCACCTAGACCCTATAATAGCTATACAGGGTGGAAGGGCCTGGTGAATGTCAGAGAGACAAGTATAAGATCTACTTTGAGTTACATGTCCCCCAACCTTTGCTTATACAGATTGCTGTTTGAACCCAGAATAGGACTCTACACTAATTTCTGCTAAAGTTCATCAAATTACCTTTGTCCAGTTCTTCAGAAGACTTGAGGATTATCGCTGATGCTTTATCTTTGTATATCAGTCCCTACTTCTCATTTTCTACTTTTTATAAATAAATTTCTGCTGGGCGTGGTGGCACATGCCTGTAATCCCAGTACTGGGAGGCTGAAATTGGAAGATCACAGGTTTGAGGACAGCCTCAGCAAGGACTGACACTCTCATCAACCTAGCAAGGCCCTGTTTCAAAATAAAAATAAAAAATAGGGCTGAGAGTGTACCTCAGAGATAGAATGTCCCTGGGTTAAATCCCAGTACCACAAAAAAATAAATTTCCATCTAGTTTTCTATTACTTATGTCAAACACAAAAAACCTGATCAGACTCTTATCAAATTTGGAGCTATATTTGGAATCTCATGGACATAAAAAATATGAATGTTACAATAATGTTTATTAAATATGCCTGGCAAGTCCCTGAAGAATACATCAAAACCACAGGCTATCGCTCTTAAAAGCAACTGAAATGGAAGCATTAAATACTAAGTTGATTAATGGTCTGAAAAACATCTCATATGTATATAAGAATTCTTTGAACAGAGAAAATAAACTATGGTTTCAAATAAGAGTCACAAATCAAAAGTCACAAAGTTAAACTGTACAAATAACATAGCCATTGGTTTGCAGTGGGGCTGTTTGTCATGTGGGCAACTCTATGTTCTGCGCTGCGAGATGACTGACAGCGGGGATTTACTTATTTGATGATGATTAAAGATGTCCCTTAGCTTACATGAGCCTACCAGTTAGTAAGAAAATTTGAAAGACAAGCATCTCGCATGGCTGCCCTTTTTCTGAAATGTAGTGTTTTACTACTCTAATCTTCCATGATCTATAGTTATGCAGATGGCTGTATCACATTTTGCTCACAGAGAGTAATTTAGACATCAGTAATTATCCCTAAGAACTAAGTTTTTTATTTTGCTTCATAAATTTTTTCAAAAAATTATACCCCAATATAAATGGCTTTGGTTAAAATTAATTGTCATTTAATATCTATTGTAATTAATACAAAAGTAGAAGCAATGTATTGACATGTCATTATAGTCAATATTTATATTCTTTGAAGGTTTAAGTATTTCTTTTTAAAGAACTACATGAAACAGTTTCCTAATCTTGAGACTTCAGGATAGAAAAAAGAATCAGTTGAAATTAATAAAAATAACTTCACAGAATATATGTGTGTATGTACATATATATTTCTCTCTGTGTGTATTCAGTAATCAATTATTCTGTAAGTAACTACATTGTCTGTACAGACCAATAGCCTTTATACCATTGTTATCTTGTGGTCAATAATGACCTTTCACCTTAGGAGATTTGGGCAATAGAATCCCTTTCAGGCAAAATTTCTCTAGTTAAGTTTGCCTTAAAGGAAATCAATAACTGCTTCCTACTTATCTACCCTTTCAAAGCAACAAGAGCAGGAAATAAAATAAGCCTACTTAATGTGCAAAGGATGAGCCTTATTTTTAAATGCTGCTAGTCCAAAAGAGAAACCAGGTTTTTTTAAGGCAGTTTCAAGTCTTTTAACATTTTCTTGCCCTATTCTATAGGGCAGGTTATATTCTTCATATGTGAGGTTTTTACCAATTTTCCAGGGTGAAGGTAAACATAACTCAATTGCTTAGCATAAAGAGCAAATACCTGCAAATCAGATTGTCTGGATTCAAATCCTAGCTCCATTACTGATCTGCCACTTAATGCTTTATGTCTTAGTATATTCATGTAAATATATTAAATGGAGATAATATCTTTCTCCTAAGTCAGTTTCTTTGGTAACTATCGAAAGCCTCCTTGATGACTCAGAATCAGAAGTAGGTGGGGCATCTTCTCCACGATTCCTTCTTGGTGATTTATCATAATGAAAAGAAGTCTGAAGGCCGGTCGTGGTGGCGCACGCTTGTAATCCCAGTACTTTGGAAGGCGGAGACTGGAGGATCCGGGTTCGCGGCCAGCCTCAGCTCTCTCTCGCTGTCTCTCTCCCTGTCTCTCCCTGTCTCTCTGTCTCTCTCT
>PVJS01020844.1:0-21201 GCA_004027185.1 Glis glis
AAAAAAAAAAAAAAAAAAAAAAAAAAAAAAAAAAAAAAAAAACAGTCAAGTCTATTAAAATAAACATTTTCTTTCCAAAAATTTTGTTACAGACAAAACCCAGAGTTCATATTCCACTGGAAGGTCTAGAACAAAGAAAAATGTAAAGGCCACATCATCTTTGCCAATGTTTTCCACCATTAATAAGCAGTAGGTGAGATGGACCCTTGGGCTTGTAATAATCCTTCACAGCTGCTCCAATGACAAGCCAGCACAGTCTTATCAGGCCAGAGAATGAGTTCTTGGGGATTGGGGGTGGACGGCTTATAAAGGCACAGTTCTTGGAATTCTATAATAGGTTGTGGCCTTTGGTACTAAGGATTTCTCTGAAATAATTCAGAATTGACTGTCAATCAGTGCATACTCATGATAAAAATGTCAAGAGAGTAACACTAACCATTCTGCATATATTCTTCCTGTGGGGTGTGGAAGTCCAAAGGACATCAGAGACTTACAACAAAACTGGAAGCCCTCACACCTGTTTTCTTGCATCAGCTTCTGTGGTCCCTTCCACTACTTTCCTTCACTTGACAACACAGCGTGTGTCTGCGTGTGCGTGTACATGCGTGTGTGTGTGTGTGTGTGTGTGTGTGTGTGTACGTGCACATGTGTGTGTCTTCCTGTGATTTGTGCAATACCCTTGACCTGCCTTCTAACATTTACCTACAATCATTTAACTGTGCTTTTTATGAGTTTAGAATAAAGAAGTATGTTCAGTAATAGGGAAAAATGCTCTGAATTCCTGAGGTCCAATTTCTTAAAAATGCAGTGTTCTGGGACTCACATTTTAAAAATATTAACCAATACCACATGGTAACAGCTGGTAGGAATAACAATAGCTAAAGGGTTATTCAATATTAATAAGAAAGCACTTTAAACCCTTAATATTGTTAGTAAAACAAATATTCATTCTCCATACAAATTCACCTCATTATGTGCTGCCAACACAATCCTCCAAAGAAAAATACAATCCATTATCTGGTTACAAAAAATAAAAATAAATGTACAAATCACTTAGAGATGTACTTTAAGGGGAGTTAATACAACGTACTATATGCTGTTAGGAAGATAATCCATTTGGCAACATATGAAATATTGAAGTGGTAAACATCCATATGTCACAGTTAATGTTTATTAACGAATTGGCAAATTAGAAGATTATTTTAAAGTTAACATTCTTATTCTTTAAAAAATAGTCCTAATGAAGATACAGATAGTAGTTTCTATAACAACGCCTTTTCAAAACATGGCTTTGATTTGTTAGCTATCACTAATGAATTATTAACAACTATGCATTACATACTTACCATATGCAAAGTATTGTCTTAGGAAATATGAAGGTTATGAGAAATCTGCCCGACCCAGCAGTTAGGCAGTTCAACATCTAATGAGCAAGACGATGACACAAGTATGTGTAAACAAAAGAGCATGTGGTGTTAAAGATTATTATTTTTTTAATGGAGAAAGAGAAAGACTGAGAGGTTGAGACTGACTTTTGACTGATTGATTCCATGTGAAAATTGAAATGGGAAAAATCTCCAATAAATATTGGCTTGTTCAAACCATTTTGTTGAAAACATGCTTAGTCCCAGTGCTCACCCCATTGACAACTGACTGGACATTGACCTGCTGCTGATAGTTTAAAAATTAGATTCAATCTATTTAATAGATATAGATGGTTTGGAGAATGCAGTTTGAATCTCCATAGAAATTAGGGTACCTCTACGTCTTGACACCTGTTTGGATGAGGCCTGAAGCAGGAGGTAAACTGAGTAAAATCTGTAGAGCGTCTGGGCTGCTATAACAAAGTATGTTAGATTGGGAAATTCAGAACTAATAAAAACGGTGTCTTTGGTACAGGTTACACCTTAAAGTCTTTACTACAGTTGATGCCGTTTCTGGAAAACATGGGAAACACTGTCTGAATGTGAGTGGACTACTTGAACCAGCAGGCTTCTCTGAGAGAAAAGCACTTTGTAGAAACCATTTTATCCCATAACCCCAGATGTGGAACACCCATAAAAACTTTTAAATATAGTTTGTGATACATAATTATATGATATAATTATAATGAGAATATAATGTTAATATAACATAGCATAATTTATTATAATTATATTCTCATCATAGTTTTCATCAATATATATTAATATATATTAAATACAATATATATAAATACAATATAATACAAATAAAATACAATAAAATACAATATAATACAAATAAAATACAATATAATACAAATATAAATACAATATATATATTAAATACTACGCCATACCAAAGGTATATATGATGGATGGTATCTTCTTTACTATTTTGGAGTAAGTTGAAACACCTTGAGTGTTATGTTTATGGATGGTTTCATCCCTGAAAGAGGGAGTTATCTAAGTCATATCACACCCTGTAAAAATATTGATCTAGTTTTATACAAAAGAAAACAACAAAACCAAAAATTTAGTATAGCTATCTTCTCTAATGCATTTATAAACAATATATTTTTATACTATTATTATTAGAGTGAACTTCTAAATGCGACTCAAAGCTAAGGGTTGTGAAGGTTTCCTTTTAATCCATTAAATGATATTTTCACTTCGCTTTTCCCCAAAGTATCAATATTGAATGTTAGAAAAATACTTTTAGCATTTGCTTTCAAATAAAATATTCAACACTCAAGGCTTTCATGGAACATTTTCTCTTAAAAACCCATTATGCTAAAAGTAAATACCTGCATGGAGCCCACTAGACTGATGTAATTAAAATTAAATTTACAAAAAGGTAATGGAGGTTCTATCAGCAGTAGCATGTGATTCAATGCCATGCTGAGTCCTTGTGGATTCTTTGCTATCTAATCTTACCTGAGACAGACAAAAATGTTGCATTTAAGGTTTTTTTTTTAAAGTCCCACAGAAATCCTTAGATTGGACTATTATTTGTGTTATGGCTACTTCATTGTTTTATTACAGATTATTTAAAAATGCAAGAAAATCAGATACAAAGGTAAGAAAGACCTTGGCCATATTTTTTTTTAATTGCTGAACTGAGCTGGATGCGGTAGCACACGCTTGTAATCCCAGTACTTGGGAGGCTGAGACAGGAGGATCCGGGTTTGTGGCCAGCCTCAGCTACTTAGTGAGGCCCTCTGCAACTTAGTGAGGCCACTTCAAAATAAAGAATAAAAAATAGGGCTGGGGGTATAGCCCGGAGGTAGAATGCCCCTGGGTTCAATCTCCGGTACTGCAAAAAATAAAATAAAATAAAATAAATTAAATTGCTGAACTGCCTATCAGGGCTGGCCTGCCAGTGGGTGCAGGGATCCCTCGGCACGTCCTGGGCTGATTTCAGAAGGTGAAGGTCACACTCTGACCACTGGTCAAAGGATCCCAGTGATTCCTCTTAGGTTTCCCCTCAGAGATTCCAGACTAGACAGAGCTGCATGCATTAAGAAGTCCAATTAAACCATATCATTCCTGAACTCTAAGACTCCTTCACTCTACCTCTTGGAATTGCTTCTTTCTGACATGACAGTACAACCAACTTAGGATTAAATTCAGAAGCTAATCCATAAGGTCAGGAATTTATCTGAGGAGTGAATATTGATGATGGCTGACCCCCCACCCCAATTCCCTTGACCTCAAGAGGAGTGTTCCAGGAACTGTCTTGACTGAGCCCGTCTCCTCCAGCCTCCACCTCTGTCACCCCTCTCCTGTATCATGCATTTTACTTCCACTATTCCAAAATGCCATACTTTTTCTCACGTTGTTTCCACATGTCTATATCTAACTCCTTCATGCCTTCTTTGTCCTAGCTTCCTCCTCACTCATCCCTTAGAACCAGTTGAAAGACAGCTTCTTCCAGGAAGCCTTTTCTGACCACCTACAACCTCCTAGGAGTCCGACGTTATACCTATCCAAGTACAATCCCAGAACTCAGTGCTTGTGATTAGTGACACTCAGCTCACAGGCGCTAATCAGTGCCTCGCTCTAGACTATAGCTCCTGAGGACTGGAGCGCTTGCTTGGAGCAGTGTCCCAATTGCCTGGCACAGGGCTGGCCACATAGCATGGGCTCAATCAATTTTTGAATATAACAAGTGATTACTAGTTGTTGGTTTATGTGTCACAATCTCTTTAAGACTTCTACATGTTTTATTCATCTTGGTATCCTCTATGTTTAGCCCAGTATGGCACACAGTAACCCCTTAATAATGATGACTGAATTTATTTCTGAAATAGTGTGCATACTTAGTTTTCTAAGAATTCTGTATGAAGATACTTGAGGACTTCCTTTGCCTTTAGCTTACCTAAAACTATGAGAAAGGACTTAGAAGACAGTTGGATTGTTAGGGAGAAGGGCAAATGAGCCATTAGAAGAAAAGCAGAAATAGCCTTAGAAAGTCAGACTGATATGGAAATGGGTTGTTCATTCAACCTTCAAGCAGGGTAGCCAATCATGTAGTTAAATCCAACCAATGACTCTAGGGAAAAAAACATTTGCTGATAACTGGTTGCTAGAAACTAGACTATGTTGGAAAAACAAATCAGAATAGTGGTTGTCTCTGAGGGTGAAGACAGAGACTCACTGGGAAGTGACAGGAGGGAACTTTTGGGGTGACAAAAATATTCTATACTCAGGCTGAAGGTTTGGATTATACTAATGTAGGCATTTGGTAGAACTCATCCAATGGCATACTTAAAATTTATACATTTCACTCTATGTAAATTTTACCTCAAAAGACAAATTTAAAAAACTATAAGCAAATATTGAACTCTAATGATATGCATACTGAAATGTTAAGTGTGGACCGTACTGATGATTCCAATTTACTTTGAAATGCACATAATAAAACTAAAAGATGGAGAGATAAACATGATAAAACAAAATTGTAACATTTTTACTGTATACTCTAGTGTGGTGGGTATATAAGTATTTACTGTACAATTCTTTCAACATTCCTCTACATTTGAAAATTTCATTATAAAATGTTGCAAAAAATGGTTGCTGGGACTCATTCAGATACAGGCATATTACTGTCCAAAAGCTAAATATTGAGCTGTTCCAAGAGAGTCCTCTGCTTACGAAAAGTCACAATTTAAGATCACGTATAGAAGAATAGGATGAAGGAATGAAGAAATTCTAGAAATCACCTCAGGAAAACGAGAAAAGTTCTCATGTTATTTATTATTGACTGAGTCATTCATTCATTCATTTATTCAGTAATATTAATAGATTTCCTTGTATGTATAAAACTGCCTTAGACACATTAAAGAAAATGGAAAAAGTGGTCCAGATTTTCTTGGACTTTAGATTTTCATCATGATTTCAAGGAGGGAGGTGAGTTCCTCCAAAGACGGGGAAAAAAGGTGCAGGGGGCAAGCTTAGCAGAACCCATGTTTCAGGCGTGATACTATCCTTTGGAAGGGACAACATTATGTGTGGATGGACATTAGATGAATCAAGGCACTTTGAACCAGAATGAGGGGTGACCCTTAGGGTCCTAGCACCTTCCCTCCATGGAGGTGAATCAACATGCCTTCCAAAGCAGAATCAGTGCCAATTTTCGTATACGTTGTCTCAGTCTGATCTGGCAGCATGCATCATGTACAAGATACAGAACACTTACATGAGGCAACCTTTTACAACTAGACATCACTGCACCATACACAGACTCATGCTCTGCTTCCGCTGGGGAAGGAGGGAGAGAGCGGTGGTCAGGATTTTATTATCAACAATGACTCCCTTCTTCAAAAACAAAAATAATCTGAATCATATACAGTAAAACATTTACTAAATCTGAGTGGCACATTTCATGCATGTTTAAAAAGTGTTCTAAATTGAAAATTAAAGAAAAAAGGGAACAAACTATTATGGGAATACCAATGACACCAATTAACAACAAACTGTATGGGGTTTTCTGTAATGTACTTAAGGGGAAAGGAAAAAATGAAAGGACAATTCAATTATCAAAATAATAATACCTGTTGTTAAATTGTTCTTAAGAGATTTATTCACAAAAGAATCCTTTAATGCAAAACAATACACTAGAAAAAAATGACTGAAATGATCCTACTTATTCTGGAAATAATATTCATTAGTATTACAATTGCTGACATGTAATATTGTTTTAATTAATTAAATTGGTAGTAAATTGCTTACTTTTTAAAATGGTGCTTCTCTGCAAATACGCAGTATAAGTACATTCCAATAAGAGATAAAGCTGATGACTTGTGGGAAAAATGCAGAAGTTTTGTGGAAATTCCAAACTTTTGCTATCCCAAACTAGATTATCATTTGGAGTAGCAAACGTTGAATACTACAACCACGTTGGCGTATTTATCCCCAAATCCAACAATATTTAGGCACTAGCTTGATGGCTTGCTTTAGAAGTTTATTATAAAATCACCAATAACCTTGGGAATCAAAAAGAAAATAAGGGGCCAGGCACAGGCGCGGTGGTGCACGCCTGTAATCCCAGTACTTGGGAAGCTGAGACAGGAGGATCACAAGTTCGAGGCCATCAACTTGAGCGAGACTGTTTCAAAATAAAAAGAAATGGGTGTGTAGCCTGAAGGTAGAATGCCCCTGGGTTCAATACCCACTACTAAAAGAAATAAGAAAGAAAGAAAATAAGGTAAGGCTAAAATACTGTATGCAAACCATGTGTGGAATCAACATAATATAAAAAATCAATTACTAATAATTCAGCACAAATTATAACCATTTCCCCTAGACCTCAATTTTAAATAACAAATGATTCATCTAGTCTAACCACATCCATTTCTATATATAAATAAAATAAATTCAGGTTCAGTAAATCTGTTCAAAATCAACCAACTACCAACTACTCAGTTGTATTATTCAATATTGTATAACAGCTGGGCATGGTGGTGCATCCCTGTAATCCCATTACTCGGGATGCTGAGACAGGAGGAACACAGGTTCGAAGCCAGCCTCACCAACTTAGCGAGACACAGTTTCCAAGTTAAAAAAAATAGGGCTTTGGGTGCAGCTCAGAGGTAGAATTCCCCTGGGTTCAATTCCCAGCACCCCTCCACACACAAAAATATTGTGTAATAAATGCAAACTGGTAACTCACAGCTATTTCCAGTTTTTACAATTCCTGCCACTGGTGCATATGGCTTCTCCCAGAGGAGGCAAAAGAGATTCTGAAGCCTGAACTCTATCCCAGAATGGAACCACTAAACCTCCATGGAAATAATGGTTTGCTGATTAAATTTCTGCACATGCTGTCCTGAAATATGACTACATAAATTAGGCTGACAATTAGAAACACTATAAATAACATGTTCAATTTGATAGCTTGGCTACTGTAATAAATTTAACAACTGTTTCTCCCTCTTGCTATATTCATTTTCACCTTGGGGTTAAGTGATACTGGCTAAAGTGCTCCTGGAACAAGAGACATTTTCAGAAGGCTAAAGTGTGAAATTAATTCTCCTTGCACCGGCTTTATTCCTGTTGACATAAAGGATCCACATAAAACATTTCATACTAGCAAATATCCCTATTCTTTTTTCTAGTGATTTTTTTCTTTCAATGTCATTAAACTAAGTTATGCTGTGTGGAAACACAAGCGGTACAGATTCATATTCAACATTAAAGACCCCCTTAGGGGATGCTCTAGGTACCTGGCATACACTGGTTCACTAAATTTTACAGTAATCATGTGAAGGAGCTATAATGATCCCTATCTTATGCATGAGGAAACCCAAAGTTGCTAAGTAACTTATCTGCATGCACAAAAGTTGCTGTTGGTGAATCCAGGGCTTCATTCAAGCTACACACTCCAGAGTCTGAGTTCTTTCAAGTGCATTGTCTTTGTACATGGATATCGCGATGCGAAATGGACCTTTATCCAATTAATATCTAAGTGCCTTACTAAGGTCCTTTCATGTCTGGGGCTGTATGGGCCCCATTCACTCTAAGTAACATGGCAAGAAAGAGAGAACGCACTTCTCCACACCATCTCAGGCCCTGGGGGATGGGTACCTGGCCCAATAAGCAAAAGTGTGACCTGAATGAGATTTCAACTCTAGTCTATCGGGAATTTCATCACCACTGTTGTTATTAATGCAAGTGCTAAGTGAAGAGTCTCTAAAGCTGATCCTGGAGAACAAGGCAACACTACATAAAAATGATCAACGTACCCAATCAGAGCAGAAAGTTAAATTCTTCATATAGTTGGCAATAGATGTTTATTTGGAAGTAACCATTATGCATTTTTAAGTGATCCTCTGATGCTATATCCTATGTTCGGTCAAGTAAACACAGAAAATGATCCTCTTCAGATTTCTACTGGCACTACCTGTAAACAACTTGCCTATATGCATATGGCCTAAGGTCCGTGACTGTCATGAGTCCAACACCAAACTGCTTCAGAATCCTTACGTGTGTGAATCATCAAAAACACACGTGAAATTCTTTTCAGTATTAGTTCCAACACTGTGTTAGTCAGCTTTTTAGCATGGTGACAAAAGTACCTGAGATAATCAACTTAACAGGAAGACAAGTTTGTTTTGGCTTATGACTTCAGACTATGGTGGCTTGGCCCTCTTGCTTTGGACCCGAGGTGGCACAGTAGTACAACACGGCAGGAGTGCATGGTGAAGGAGCTCTGAGGACCTCAGGGTGACTGGGAAGCAAAGGGAGAGGGGGAGGGACGGGGTCCCAGTAACTTGATTTTAAGGACACACCCCCAGTGGCCTAACTTTCTTCCACTAGACGCCTATCTCCTAAAGTTTCCATACCCTGCAACAGTGCTCCAGGCTGGCAACCAAGCCGTTCGCACAGGGCTTTGTGGGACCTTGCAAACCCAAACCATATAGACACTGTAGCAATTAAAAAAAAAAACACACACAACCACTTGGTGTAAGTAGTGACACTATTAAATGGTATGTATATACCCTATACTATGGGGATTACAGGAGAGACAATTTTCTGCATGTAAATTTTTTGATGAAAAAATCAAATTACTGTAAACTTTTGCATAAAATTTTAACGATGATGTGAAGATAAAATATATAGAATCATATTAGAACCCCAAATAAAAATATTTTATTAACCGAAGATAATATAGGATGCATTATCCAGCCCAAAGGAAATCAAAGTGTATATGCTTTTGCAAAGAAAATTAATATTGGGGAATAACATCCTTCCTGTGAGCAGCAATCAGTTAATATAATAAAGATAGAATTTGTGAAAACAATTTCTAATTATTTTTTTCATTTGATCACTGGGTAGTTACACAAATTGAAATCAGGATTGCCTTCTCTTTTTATACTATAAACATATATTTATATATACTATACATATATACACACACACTTATATACTATAAATATATTATTGTGTATTGCCAGAGGTCTTAGAGATCAGCCAATTTAAAAATGCACAAGTCAGGATAATTATTTACCAAGATGTTTTTGGCAACCCTAGTGTCATTTTTAACAATTCCAGAGCTCTGGAAAAATAGCCAAATGTTACTTAATGACAGAGAATACACATCAGAGATAATTTAGAAAAAGAAATGAAAAAAAAAGTCTATTTCCTTGAAAGAGAGTGTGCTGCCAAGTTCACTGGGATGGGAGTCAATATGAACTAAATTCAAGTTCTGTCAATAACTGCTGTGCTTGATTTATGGCTTTAGTTCCTCGCTGTTAAAAGTGTGGGCACGGGGGAGGGTGGCAGGGTGGAGGAAGGAGTGTTACAATTTACAGTACCCAAGGTTATCTACAGCTTGAAGATTTTCATCAGCCCTACTTATCCCAGTTCATGGGTGAACTGGGCTGGGAGAGGCACTTCACTGGTGCAACGTTACAGAGGCCATCACCTCCAATGGCCCAAGTGTCCCAGGGGTCATCCAGCATTTGTATCCACAATGCTCTGATATGTACCCCTCCCCCCGCCAAGGCCTCCCTCCTCTGAAGGGACATAAGAGTATGCACAGCTTCAAAGGCCCAGATGTGTAGCCCTGGTTCTGGGGGACAGTCAGCCCTGGTGCTATCACAGCACTGTGAGAACCATATACTTGTACATGGGCAGATGGGTACATGCCCTTTTTATGTTCCACTCTTCCAAATTGAACAATGTCTTCCTTTACTCCCTAATGTAACATTCTGTGATTCATGTGAAAGAAGGAGGTTCCTGCAAATGGGCTGTGGAAGTAGAGTCATCAGATACATGGACTTGCCATTAGCTGAAGGAGAAACAGGTGGTCCAGGGCTTTGTGAAGGCATCCAATGGGCACTCATGGAAGCCAAAGAATGAGTGTCCTTGAAGACAGGCTGGTGGAGCGTTCTGGGCCTTTGGTGGATGGTGTGATGGTCTGAATGGCTGTGTCCCCTTGAAATTCCTATGTTGAAATTCCGACTCCTCAGGTGATGGTATCAGGAGGCGAGGACTTGGGGAAGTGATTAGGTCATGAAAGAAAATAGCGTTCTCCTGCATGGGATTAGTACCCTTACAATAGAGACCCCAGAGGGTGAATTCACCCCTTCTACTTTGGGAGGCTACAATAAAAAGATGGTCATCTATGAACTAGGAAACAGGCCCTCGTCAGACACTGTTCTCCAAGTGTCTTGATCTTGGACTTCCCACCCTCCAGAACTCTGAGACATGAATTTGTTTTGTTTCATAGGTTTTGGGCCCATGGTATGTTGTTATAGCAGCCTGAACAGGCTAAGACAAACTGGCAATACTGATTTTTAACAACTTGACGGCAACGACTTTCCAGAGGATATTGCCAAAATATTTTTAAAGGACTTTAAATAAAATGTTTGTCGCATTTCAATGTCATAGAATGCATATAGTAAACAGATTAAGCCCAACCCCTTAAATGATAAGAAAACTGAAGACCCAAGAGCTTAGGGGATATTTCCCAGAATCTCATTCTCCTGATCTCACTCAAAAGCACATACTACCACAACACACAGAATGGTCCTGAACATACCCCACCCCCTCCGAGATCACAGTTATCTGGATTACTTTATACTACGCAGAAACTCCCAAGATATCAAGGAAAATCTTAGTTGAATTATCTGAGTTCCCACCACTACACTACACGTAAAATTTCATCATTCACATTAATAAAATCTGAGTTCCGATTCTTCAGAAAGACGTAAGACTTATACATAAGATTATAAGTCCTGTTAAGTGACAAATCACTCATAATACACAAAGCTTTTAGAGATGTAAAACATTTAAGATTAAAGTTTCAATAAACTGTGGTAAAACACAATTGTACATATGTAATTTACTAACACATTGACCACTACAATTATAACCAGATAGAATTAAAATCTTCCAGTGTCATTAAGAACTCTTAAATGACACACCGAATTAAAAATTTAAAAACACATTAAAAAGAACATTATTATACTACTCCTCAAAAATTTTGGTCTTCTTAGTAAATATGTATTAGCTTAGTATTTCTACATAGCTAGATAAAACAGACTGTTGCATATTAAAATTTTACAGATATCAATTCTGATTATTTCCATATTTTTGGTGGAAGAAAGCTTTTCATTGATAACAGAAGACCAGATTTCAGGCGTGTTTAGTAGAGATGAAGCTATAATGACTGCCAGGCTGACAGCTAATGACTGGAAGCTTCAGAGTCTGAAAGGATAGGATATGAGTCCCGATACTACTACACACTGGCTCTATGACCATGGGTAAGCTACTAAACTTCTCTGAGTTGCAGTTTCCTCAACAGTAAGCCAAGATTAACAATTATTTCTTCCTAATAATCTGTAAATAACTTAATAATAATCACCCAGGCAAGGTCCTAAGTGTTAAATAATATCTATTATAATCCTATTATTCACATCAATTACATTCATGTGCAGCACAATAATGCTCTGGTCAAGGAAGGCTTACATATGCGACCATCCCTTTAGATTGCAATGGAGTTGGAAAATTCCCACCACTTAGTGACATTGTAGCCACTATACTATTGTCATAGGCAGCAAATTACTCATATTGTTGTGATGCTAGTATAAACAAAGTCACTGCGCTGACAGTCCTATCAAAGTACAGCATGCACAATTATGTACAGAACATAATAACTTGATCATGATAATAAATGACTATGCTACTGGCTTATGGATTTACTAGATTTTATGTCTTATTATGTTAGAGTGTACTCCTGCTTTAAAATTTACTGTAAAACAGAATGCCAAGTTATGGTAGCAGCAGTCTCATTCATCTTGTGTTTACCACCTCTCTTGATTGCACCGTTTTCTGTTGTGGGTGACTTAATGATTGTGTAAGTACACTCCATGATGTTAATATAATGATGAAATGGTCTAATAACTTATTTTCCAGAATGCAAGATGTAGTTAAATGACACATGACTACATTTTGTTTCTCACAACAATCCTAAAAGGAGGAACTATGCTACAACTTTGACAGTGGCAGTAATGGGAGCATTGAGAGGTTAGGGAACGTCTCCAAGGATACTCATGTTGGACCTACCAGTGATCTTCAGTAAATGCTGTGTAAACAGAACCCAGGGAAGGAGAAGTCAATGCCCCAACACTTAACATAGAGATAGGTTCTGCAACCTGCTGGGCCTAATAGCTGGAGTCGAATACCAAGCCAATAAATAATGAGTAAGACTGCTGGAACTGCACTTGAATATTCTTACAACTCGAACGGTGCAAGAATTCAGAGTAGAAGGTCAATGGTTTGACTTACTGAATTATTAGTGTCTAGCAGGGATGGGGCTTACTATTTTTATAGCCATAAACTGCATTCATTGTGCAAAAAAAAAATAGTATCGGAGCAGACTAATAGTCCTAATGTGTTTTCCTAAGCACCTCAATTTCTTCAAGGCTGGGAAGTGAAGCAGGCTCAAGGGAGGAAAAACCACGGGTATTCTGCAAATTTTTCCTGCCTCAACAAAAAAATATAGTTATAATGCAGTCAGTTGATAAACATTTTTCCTCAATCTAAGCAAAATACATATCCTATGCTAAAGGTCTTTGGAGGTGTTTTGATTTTTTTGTTTGATATTCATTTTTAATAGTCTTACAATGAAAGAACTATTGTTTCATGAAGTATATACTAGTACTTTTAAATTAAGAGGCTATTAACATTATTAAGTACTAAAGATTGATACATAGTTACTCTAAAATATTGGCTAAATTAAGCAAAATTACAATCATTGTAGTGAAGAGAAATTCTGAAGATAGTGTACATTTGGAAAAGAGAAATCTATTTCTTCTAGGGAATCATAAATATTGTAAAGGCTTTATGAAGCTATGTTTAGCTACATGATCCTGATTTAAATACCAGAATGTTTCCATGTTTGTATAAAGGATGGAATTTAAATTATTTATAACTTTTATATCCATAATTAGTTTTAGAATGAAAATGTTTCCATAATACCATAATGGTTAAAATGAGAGATAGTAGAATTAATATATATATGGAAATGAACGTTCTTTTGAATTGGTCTTACTCTTTTATTACTAGCATTGCTTCTATCTTAAACAGTGATGAACCTTACTGTAGATTATGTATGATAATGTATGTGCCCAGTTCAGAATGATTTGATTGAAAGAATCATTACTTCATGCTTTTAACATTTTTAAAGTACAGGTGGTTTATTATTGAGTATTGGAAGGTCCTCATTGGGCTAAAAGAGTGTCCATAGGGGGTTAATACAATGCTGGGGCATAGTCACACCTCCATAAATGCCAGCTATTATCATTAAGAATAACTCCTCCTACCACTCTTTCCTCTGCTACCTTCAGAGTTAGAAGGTGGGTGGGAGAGCACTGTAATGGGATGAGCACCTCATCACCTCACTCAAACACTACCTTCACTACTTATGGTGTGACCTGCAGCGTGCTAACTTTTCCGTGCCTCAGTTTTCTCATAGAAAAAAATGGGGAAGGAAATAGAATGAATTGCATAGGTTTAGTAGTAGCAGGAATGATTTAATATATATAAAGTGCTTGGGAGGAGAGATTGGTTTCAGTTCTTCTCCCTACCTCCCCGACTCCCCCCACACACAACTAGTCTGCTTTAGTCTTGCCTAGCAGGTCTTTACAGAGACCTTGTTTAAGAATGTCTGTCTTTACTCTCATCCTGTAAGGATCGTGAAGAATACTGAAGGCTGGAATTGAGTCTGTTATTTTACCAATGTTAATACTGCTTATATTTTATACTACCTATCTTTCATGAAATGACTGACACACAGAAGCTCTTCAAAACATGCATGATTCTACTAAACTCCTCAACAGGCCCCAGAGACACTCTGTGTGCTTCAAAAGGGAGGGAGCCACAGAATGCCCCATGGGGTCACTCACTGGATAGTTTATCAGGGAGGGAGACCCTTCCTTAAGAATTTGGATCAGAGTCCTGCCCCTGCAATGGACATTGTTGCTTTTCTTTTTGGTCTTCCTATTTAATTCTGCTGTGGTGTTTTTACCATGTCCCTCCATTGGACTGTAAGTGCTGTAAGAGTAGAATGCGGGCATAGCACACAGGCTAGCTTTCTTCCACTTGCACCTCCTGATCCACTTCCCGCCCTCTCCTTCTACTTTGTCCTCCATCCAGGAGGCTGATCAGTACAGACTATACCAATGGGCTACCCACTTCTTTTATTTCCTGAGATGTGTGGACACTGAGCCACAGCCCAGGGCCAGAGGAAGAAAGGAGAGAGAGATTGTGGTTTTGATTCCCCAGAACCCTGCTCTGTAGGGCCACCTTAGGCTTGCTGTGCTATGTACCCTTAGGAGGGCCTTCACTCTCTGGTTAGTAAATGCTCTCTGTCCTGGGTCCTTTGAATCTGAGGTGGTGAGAGCTCGGTTATTATTACTCCCGGGTGGTGCATTATACTATGCACTATTACTATGTTATTTCTTTTCATTCATTGCACAGTTTTGCTGACAGTCCTCCTTTCTTAAGACCTCTGGAATTAACCTACTTTGAGTGTGCCCTGTGTTTCCTGCTGGAACCAGGACTGATTCAGTCCTCTGGATATGTAAAGAGAGAACCATAAAAACAACTCCGGCTATGCAGCCACTCAGCAGCTCTTTTATGCCCAGTTGGGACCCAAATGCTTTCCCTTCACTCCTCTAAATCTCCCTATGAATTCTGAAGTGATAAAGGCTTCTTTTATTCACTCTTCTCCTCCAGGGAACTTTTAAAAGAGAAAATATCTGTGCCATAATGGAGAGATAATTTCCTCTTTCTTGTTTTTGTATTTTCAGTTTTGTTCTCGACTTTTTTAAGGCATCGTTTCACTTGACTGCATTCCAGGGTCTACCTGTAAGTTTAGCTACAGGTGAAAAACACAAGCTGTATGTAAAAGAGTACTTTTTTCAAAAGAAATTTTGCTCTGTAGTTACTCATTTTTTTCAGTGAATAATCCTATATGGCCTTACAAACAGGCCATGAAAAGAAATATATGGTAAAATATTTTCAAGATAATGCAAACATAACAGAGATGCATCTATGTTTGAGTAACATTCACTACATATTTCCTGCAATCTAGTCCAGATAGTAGAGTAACTTCAAAACACATTTGGGAAAAAGTGACTAATGTTCATTTAAATGAACTTCTGTCTCTATGATTGCTGGAGATTATGGAATTAGGACAACAAACAGAAAGTTACTATGTTAATTTTGTTTTTGTCTGCAGATTTAGTCTTATTATACAACTCTTTTTTGTTCTTGTTTATAAATCAACCCTTCCCCTTTGGTGAGGGGGATTTTACATCAAAGGCTTTGTTCTGTATAGTTAATTTTGATTTCTGAATGAACTGATGTTTAAAAGGAAGACAAACAATAGAAAGATGAAGCGAGAAATCTGTAAAGCAAAGCAATAAACTTTTGTTCCCCCAAATAAACCTAAGCCCCAGAAAAGTCTAGCAACAAATTCTATGTGTTTTCTATTTAAAAATGTGTTTTTCAGCCAGGCATGGTAGTGCACTCTTGTAATCCCAGTACTTGGGAGGCTTGAGACAGGAGGATCACAGATTCATGACCATCCTCTGCAACTTAGTGAGATCCTGTTTCAAAATAAAAAAATAAAATCAGGCTGGAGTGTAGCTCAGAGGTAGAATGTCCCTGGATTCACGCCCCATCACCAAAAATAGATAAATAAAAAATAAAAATGTGGTTTTCTATCAACCATGTGTATTTCTCTATCTTATACTTATTTTCACCTACCTTTTCATTAAGTTTTTTTTATTTTGGGGGCCATTATTCTTGATGTTGTGCAAAAAAGCCAAATGTAGTAAGGAGTGACTGCCTCTATGAAGTCAGTTTTGCTCCATCTTATCCTGACATTTGACGGAAGTGACAAGCAGAAGATCTCCTAGAAGTTGAGCAAGCTACACTCAACAAAACCGACCACCGTGTCCTTCCCTTTTGAGGGAGGGGCTATAAAGCCAATTGTACAGAATGGGATGGGTGAAGATAGTAAAGATGGATCAAGTCAGAAAAATGTGCTAAATGTGTATCATGTAGGTGAGTGTAGTGTGGGAAATGGTCCATTTCTCTGTTGCTATGGCCAGGTCCAGTTCACTACATTTACATTGATAAATGATCAAGAACTAGGTGCCGGTTTCTATGAAGATTTAGGGGATGGCAGAATGATCAAACCCCTCACAAAGGCAGCAGTGCACTTCAGGATTCACTTAATTGCTGCTTTCCTGATATACCATTTTCATCAATTTCTAGCTGTATCTTTGCTCACGTGTGAAGACACATGTCACTTACAAGCGATGGTGTCTCTCTCACATGATGTTGGCCAGCATGACTGATATGGCAGAGCAGGCAATGGGGCTAAACTTTACCTGCTGCAGGTAAAGGAGCTCACTTGACTTCCAGTAGTGGGTGATAACCATTCTCAAGGGTATGCTTGGTAGAAATTATGATTGCAACAGTGCACAAGTGGGAAGGCCCAATAGTTCTGGCCTGAGATTGCAGTCGTGGTTGGAAAAAGCATAATTATGGCTGATAGAACATGCAGAGAGTGCCAGAACACAGATTCAAATTCTTCACATACTCATAACTAAACGTAATGTTATGAAAATATACATCAAAGACCTTGAAGGGCTCAGATAAAGTCAAGGTTGGAGCAGAATTTAAAATAGCCTGAGCATTACCCACCCCATACACAGGGTCACTGACAGAGGACAGGAGACTTACTGGCAAGGTGACTGAGTGTAATCTCTCGCAAGCTACACAGACATATGAGGATACCCCAGGAATTTAATTCTAAAATTTATAAGAAAATATCTATATATCTATGTCTTCATCTATATAAAACTGTGCAGTAATATCTGTAGAGTCATACTATGGGGAGGCACATTTCACAGAATTAGCTTAGGTAAATTACTAGCCAAAGAAACAAATGAAAGTAAAAATAATAATCATCAGGGGAAACATCTAAATACAGAATTACTACAATATGTTTTCTAGAATGTTCAGCTTTTAACAAAATTGAGACATGCAAAGGAACAGGAAAGTGTGACACATACTCAGGAGAAAAATTGACAGTCAAAAGATGATTGTTTGGAAAGATTAATAAGATTAATAATACAAGGATCACTAACATTAGAAAACTTATTAATGACAAGGGCAAGAAAACACAAACTACCAGTAATAGGATACCACTAGGCCTCCTATGGATAGCAATAAAATAATGAACCATTATGCACAACTTAATGCTAATAAATTGAACTTTCAATAAAAGAAATTCTTTGAAAACCTCAACAGACCAGAACTGATACAAGATAAATAGAAAGCCTGAATTATCCTGTATCTATTAAATGAATTTAATTGTAAATTCTCAAAGACATCTGCATTCCAGAGGGCTTCAGTGGTATATTTTGTCAACCATTTAATGAAGAAATAGTATGAATCTCATACAAATTATTTTTAAAATAGAAGTGGTGGGAACACTTCTCAACTCATTTTATGATGCTGGTGGACAAATACAAGAAAACTACAGATACTCCATGAGCACAGGCAACAAGATTCTTCAAATATTAGTAAATCAAATCTAGTAATACATAAAAAGGTAAGACATCATTACCAAGTTAGTTTATTCCAAGAAGGAAAGGCTGATTTAACATTTGAAAATCTACAATGTAAGTCACCATAAAAATAGAATCAAGGAGAAAAGAAAAACCATGATCATTTCAAATTCTGCAGAAAAAGCTTTTGGTGAAATTCAAACTCATTCATAAGAAGTCCTCAAACTATTAGGAATAGTCAGGAATATTCTCAGTCTGATAAAGGATAACTACAAAAATCCTCTACCTGATAGCATTCTTTTTTTTTTTTTTGGTGGTATTGGGGATTGAACCCAGGGGCATTCTACCTCTAAGCTACAACCCCAGCCCCATTTTATTTTTACTTTGAAACAAGGTCTCACTAGGTTGATAAGAGTCTCACTACTTGCTGAGGCTGTCCTTGAACCTACGATCCTCCTGTCTCAGCCTCCCAAGTAATGGGATTATAGGCATGTACCACCATGCCCGGCTTAATAGCATTCTTTACAGGGAAAACTGAACACTTTCTCCCTAAGCCTAGAAACAAGAGAAAATACCTGCTCTTAACACTTTTGTTCAACAACTTATTTTGGAATGCAATAAACTAAAGCAATGAGGCAAGAAATAGAAATAAAATGTGCAAAGGCCTAAAATGCAGAAGTATACCTTTTTAGTTTCAGATAACATGGCTGAGTATCTAAAAATGCAAAGAAATTTACAAGAAAATTAATAGAACTCATAAATGAATTTAGCAAAATCACAGGCCATATGAGGTCAATATAAAAAATCAATTGCATTTTTAAATACCAGCATTAAACAGCTAAAAAATGATACAAAGTCATTCCATTTAAAATAGCAAATAAAATTTAAAATACTTAGGGACTAATTTAACAAAAGATGTTCAAGACCTCTTTATTGAAATCTACGATACACCATTGAGATATTAATGTTTATGAACTGGAAAACTTAATATTGTTAGGATATCAATTATCCCTAGATATATTATTGGAATCCCAATAAAATAGAATCCCAATAAAAATTCCATCAATAGATTTTACAGAAATTGACATACTTTAACACTTACATAGAAATTTAAAAGATCCTAAATTGCCAAAAGGATATTGAAAAAGAAAAAAACCGAGTTGAAAGACTCTCAAGACTTACTATACAGCGACAGTAATCAAGGCAGTGTAGTCCTGGGGCAAGCTGAAAGTGGCCAAGGACACAGGAAAGAGTCCAGAAACAGATCCACACACATACAGTGAGCTGATTTCCAACAAATCTCTCAAAGAAATTCTAGGAGGGCAAAGAAAGTCTTTTCAACAAATGGCACAGGGACAACTGAATAAATGTGTTGAAGATGAATCCCAATCCCTGGCTCATATCGCACACCCAAATCAACTCAAACTGGATCACAGACCTAAATGTAAAAGCTAAAATTTCATAGTTTCTTGAAGAAAGAAAAATATAGTGACTATTTTGGAATACGAGAAGAATGGGAAGGGAGCCAACGGAAAGCTCACCAGGTGCTGTGTGCATGTATGTCACTATCACTATGAACTACATTCATTATGATTTGAGACTATAATACACCAATAAAAGTTTATAAAAAAGAACATCAAAGATAAAAAGCTGATAATTAGATTTCAAAATTGAAAACAACTTCTTAAAAGAAATCATTTAGGAACTGAAAGGGACATGCTCCAGGAGGTGAGAAAATATTAATATGTATACATAACAAAGGACTTGTACCCATAATGTATAAGCAATTATAACAATGAATAATAAAAAGATAAATTACCCAATTAAAAATGAGTTAAAGACTTGAACATAACCTCACAAGAAAAAGATATATCAATGGCCAATAAGCACACAGAAAGATGCTCAATACAGTACTTCTCAGAGAGATGAAAATTAAAGCCTCAATGTGATACCACTTGACACTCATTAGAAGACTGAGAACACCAAACACAGCAAAATACCTGCATCTCTCATCTATAGCTGATGGGAGTGAAAAATGGTACAGCCAGTTTCGGAAAATGACACTTTACAAAGTTACACATCTACTTTCTGAGTCAGCAATTCCACTCCTAGATACTTAGTCAACAAATGAAAAACTATACTCTTGACAATATTCATAGCAGCTTAAATAAGAACAAACACTGGACCAAATGTAAAAGTTCATCAAAAAGAAAATGTACAGCCAAGATGCCCATCAACTGATGAATGGATCACAAAACTATGGGATATGTGCACAATGGAATTTTACGCAGCCATAAAGAAGAACAAAATTACATCATTTACAGAGAAATGGAGGGAACTGGAGAACATTATGCTAAGTGAGATGAGTCAGTCACAAAGAGTGAAAAGTTGGATGTTCTCCCTAATATGTGGAAGCTAGGGAGAATGGGACTTAGAAGGGACTCCAGACAAAGAAGAAAACTTTAGATGAGCAAGAAGGGGACCTAACTGAGGGAGATGGGCGAGGGGAAGAGGGAAATACACTAATGCACACGATGTATATTGTGTATATATACACAAACTTATCAGAGTCAATCACTATGCTGAGCATGAAAAGGAGGGAAGAGGGAGGGAATAGAGTGGGATTTGAGGGAGGGCTAAATGAGCAATGTGTGCATGCATGCTTCTAATACCCTGACACTTATCAAAATGTATAACTACAATGCAACAATAAATGAACATATTGAAAAAATGTACAATTTGCAGTGTGTTCATAAAACAGAATAGTACACTGCAGTAAAAAAAGAATAAACTACTGATACCCACACAGCAATAATGAAAGCTTCAAGTCTTATGTTGAAAGAGCAAGCGTATTCACCATATGATTTGTTTGAAAGAAGTTCAAAACCAAACATAATCAGTGGTAATGGAAATCAGAAGTGTGGTGCTTACGTAGGATGAAGATTGGAGGGGGATGGGGTGAGGGGAGTGGGTAGGGGAGCACCTGAGTGGTTTCTGGGGTGATGGAAGTGTAGTTTCCTTAGGGTCTAGTTACATAAGCAAACATACTTTAAGACCCATCACATTTAATGTATACACTTAAGATGTATGCATTTCTTTGTATGTAAATTTCATTTCATAACAAAATCTTTAAAGACTGTGGACTG
>PVJS01020844.1:21301-32266 GCA_004027185.1 Glis glis
GTGAGGCCCTCCACAACTTCGTGAGACGTGGTTTCAAAATAAAGTATAAAAAATAGGGCCGGGGGTGTAGCACGGAGGTAGAACGCCCCTGGGTTCAATCCCCAGTACCACAAAAAAAAAAAAACCACCAATGCACACATCTACATAACACTAATAAAAATAATTCTCATAATGACAAAGGAATTCCCCAGACTAGGGCTATGGGAAATTCCCTCCAACTGACCTTAGTTGGCTAAAAATGGACTTTCACCAATTACTGGAAATACAGCCTGGTGATTTTTTTCATTTGTCAAATGGACTTTAGCAATATTTAAATGATTTTTTTTCATTCCAGTGGGCTATGTTTGGTGTTTGAGAGAATCCTGGCCAAAATATTAATTTTCCTCTTATGCCTGATTACTATGCCCACCATGTAGCTTGTCTTCCTGCCTCTGGTCTCCCCCTCCTCACCATCCCACCATATACATATGGCTGGCAGAGTAATTTCCTTAGAACATCAATTTCCACATAACAACCGTTTGCATTTTTATTCTAAATATTGCAAAGTAGATGTTTAGGTTCTTAGCAATTACAGGGTGCATCACTAATGCTAATAAGTGATTTTACTGCATAAAGTTGCTTATTTCAACCTGCATTTGTAATTGTCTTATCCACATTCAAGCTATGTATTGCTAATAACACTGCATATTTATTGGGTTCCTTCTGGCAAAGCACTGTCCATGGTGCTGAGAATCTAAAAATGGACAGAGTGTCCCCTGGATCTTCATTAGTTAACTATGAATTTGAAAACAAGGCTTAGGAATTAGATAAAGTAAAAGGCCTATGATTACACATCAATATTTAAGCAGTAATTTCCTTAGCTCATTCTTAATGGCTTCTGGCAGGAAGTACACCTTAAACTGGAACCTGTGAAAATTCACAGGTTTTGATGAGTAGTGGACAAAAAGAACATTTCAGGAGAGGAAAGAAAACACAAAGGCCTAATGTGGGGGAGGATATGAAGACATAGTACAAGGAAGAAATCAGCTATCTGGTAGATGGTGCCAAATTAAGGAAGGGTTGGCATATCAGGCTCCTGAGTTCAGACTTTATCCCACAAGTGGGGAGGGTGTTTAGATGTCTTTGGGTTGAGAAGGAACATATGGAAGTTTTTCAATACAGAGCTATGCTCATTGTAAAGAGGCTTCCTATAGGAAATAAGACAGGCCACAAGGACTAGAGGCAGGAACAATGGTTCCATGACAACAGGGTCAAATTGCTTTCACAATTCCAATCACGCCCAATTCAAATCTTTTGCTTCTGTGTTTGTCTCTCTCACCAGATATAAAGTCCCTGGAGGAAGAGCCCATATAATAACAACTGTATCATTATTTTTAATTATGTTGTAATAATATTAAGGCAGCTTCTTCATCACTGTGACTAAAATATCTGACAAGTACAACTTAGACAAAGATAGATTTATTTAGGGCTCATGATTTTAGAGGTTTGTGCGGTCAGTCCTTGGTCAGCCAGCTTGCAGGGGCAGAACAGATGGGTGGCAGGGCTTTAGGGCATGGCAGGGAAAGAACAGCTGTCTAGGCTCATAGTGGTGAGAGCAAGGGGGAAAGGGGAACGGGATACATACAGTCCTCAAGGCTGCAGTCCCAGGGACCCAACTCCTCCAGCATGCCCTGCCTCCCAACACAGCTGAAATTTCTGCCTGGCTACACTGCACAACTCATGAGCTTTGGAGGATATTTTAAATCCAAACCATAACAAATATTAATTTGTATTAAAAATTTTGCCACATGGCATGTAGTCACATTTTCGTTTGTTCTAAAGAACAAATGTGTTCTTGAAGGGGCATTTCAGGACCCTGGTTAGAGGATTTTCATTATTTCAGATTTACAGCATATGACTTCAGTAATCCAAAGATTGTGGCTAATTGCACCTTCAGGTGAGGTTCTCAGTTCAAGGATCACAGCCTTGTCAGACAGACACTACCTTTCTTGGGGAAGAGGCATGTCAAAAAAAACGTCTGGAGCCCTTCAAGGCCAGCATTAGAGGTGAGGGGTAAATCTTGTGTCCTGACAGAGAGGTTCTTCTGAAATCCTAAAAGTTGTGAACTGAGATGGAGCCGATACGGCTGGGATGGCACAGCTCCCCTCACCATTCCTCCCCAGCACTCGCCTCCCTCAGATCTTTTTCCTCCCTCTTTGAATCAGTGAGTTCCTTAATATGAGTCACAGCCCTTAATTTGCATACATAATCATAGTAAACTCCCAATAAGTAATTTAAGTGAATGAACGACTGAATGAATCATTGCCAGATATGGAAAAATTGCTATTCTGCTATGAAAACGTTTAATTAATGTGAACATGAAATATTTATGACTTCTAGTAATAGAGTCATAGAAGAGGTCCCAGAACAAAGAGACTTCCTACCTACACCACAGTTTCCTATTTTTTCACATTTCCTTTATTGCCACATGAATTTTCTAATACCCCATTATCTTTGCTCTCCTCCTTTCTCTACCTAAATTTTGCCCATCTCTCAGGTCCAGCTTAAGCCATAAATTTTTCAAGTCATTAAGCTCCATAGTGCACTTAATTTCTCTGAAATCTTATTACTTATTTTAATTAACCTTGAGCTGCCTCGAGATATCACTCAGCTGAAGTATTATTTCAACCAAATTTAACACATTTATTGTACATTTACTATAAATGTTGTACAATACTAGGTACGGTGTGGGAGTAAAGGTGAAAATGAAAAGGATATAAGCACTTTTTTAAAGAACACAGTTTGCCAGTATAAAGAAACAAAATCAAATATGATTAATGTCATGAAAGAAAAAAGGATTAAATAAAAATGGTATAGTTAATGATATAAATTGAGAATTGAAATAATATACAATTATTTAGTACAACAGCAAATTTTGGTAACTACAGCAAATTTTTTCCTGTCTAACACTTTTTCCTCTTCCTGTAAGATCTCCTCAATTTCCTCTATATTCATTATATGATCATCTGGCCACAGTGATTGGATTATGGGTTGTACATGTGACCTCAGCTAAGTCAATCAGAGGACTTCTCTCAGAAGCTTTTTCAAATTCTGAGGGAGACAGTCTCTTTTTCTGTTTTAAAAGCTGTAAAATTGTGAGCCTGACGTAACCTCTGGCTGCATCCACTTCCACCAAAGTCAAAAGAGTAGGAGCTGGTCTGAGGGCACTTGGTGGTCACTCACCAAGAAACAAAACCAGACAATCCTGATGTTGTTTCAGTTCCTGACCACAGCTGTTTCTGAGACCACCTGTATCCCTGCTCTGCCCTTACACAATTCAATTACTTGTGTCAAGTCTCTCCAGTTCTTGTTTCTCTGAGTTTGAGTGGGGTTTTTGTCACCAGCAACCAAAGTGTCTAGGCTATTTTGGGAAATTCAGAATCACTGAATGGAGAACACCTTTGAGATTGGCCTTGAAGTAGGGGTAGAACTCTGAAAAGTGAAGAGGATTTGTCAACAAAGGCAGAGAGGAGGGAAAGGGCAGGACTGTTGGCCAGGGAGAATGAACTTAGAGGTCTGGTAGGAAATGAAGCTGAAGAGGAAAACTGTGACAGTATAGAATCTTGAGTTTGAGAATGGAAAGATTTTACTTTTCTTAAAGGCTTCAATGTTGTGGTAAGTTAAATAATAACCTTTTAAAAGATGTCCACATTCTCATGTCTGGAACCTGTGAATGTTCCTCAACACAGCAAAAGGGATTGCGCAGATGTGATTAAGCTAAGGATCTTGAGATGGGGACACTACACTGGGTTATCTGGGAAGATCCAATATAATCACAAGGGTCTTTATAAGAGGCAGGAAAAGGATCAGACAGCAGGAAATGTGACTGCTTTCATTAGGATTTTTCATCACTGTGACCACAGTACTGACAAAAACAACTTATAAGGTTTATTTGGGGGTCACTGTTTCAGAGGTTCAGTCCATGGCCAGCCAGCTCCAAGGCAGAAACATCATGGTGGCAGGGTACGGTGGAAGATAGCTGCTTAGGGCAGCTTGGAAACAGAAAGACAAGAATTAGCCAGTGACAGATAGCATCCTCAAGGCCACACCCACTGTGGCCGGCCTCCTCCAGCCACGCCCACCTCCAAGCCTTGCTGCACCCCCAACACATGAGCTTTTCTGGGAGTCAGTCCATATCCAAACCATAACACTGACCATGAAAACAGAACCAGAGGCGATGTGACGGTGGGATCAGATATCAGAGACAATTCAAAGGATGTATGCTACTAGATTTGAAGATGGAGGAAGCAGCTAGGAGCTAAGCAATGTAGGCAAAGTCTAGAAGATAGAAAAGGTTAGGACAGGGTTTCTCTTCTAAATCCTCCAAAGAGAACGTGGGCCTGTCACCATCTTGAAGTCAGCACAGTGAAACTGAGGTCAGACTTCTGACCTCCAAAACGATAAGATAATCCCTTGGTGGTGTTGTAAGCCAATAAGTTTGTGGTCATCTGTTACAGAAGCAATAGAAAACTCATGCAAATATTTTTTGTTCATTTGATTGCTTTTTATCTTTTCAGAAGTCAGTGTAACTATATTGTAAGCTCATGGGTATGAGTCTCATGCTTCATATGTATGTGTGTCTTTTCAGAGAGAGTACAGAGTTGGGTCCACTGAATTTTACTAGGTCATTCCCCACAGACTACCCTATTAGAAGCACAGTCATGTGATGCATATGGTCTGGATGTGGTCTGTTCACTTCATGCTTTGGAAGCTTGTTCTCTAGTGTGTTGATCTTAAGAGGTGGTGGACCTTTAAGAGGTGGGGCCTAGAGGGAGGTCATCCAGGATTGCTGGGGGGACACTGCCATGGGAAGAGATTAAGGTAGTTCCCATGGGACCTGGAGTTAGCTTGTGTCAGAATGAGTTATATAAAAGAGCCCTCCCTTCGTGCTATGGCTTCCTGTCTCTCCACGTGGTCACTTCCTCTCCCACATGCTCCATTATGTGACACAGGGTGGCCCTTCCCAGAGCTGGTACGATGCCATTAGGACTTTTAAGTCTTCAGAACTGGAAGCTAAATCAATCTCTTTTCTTTATACATTACCTAGCCTCACATATTTCATTACAATAACAGAAAACGGACTAACGCAATGAAGTGCTAGCCAATGATGGACCTCATATATGATGGGGGTTCCATAAGATGACATGGCCTAGTGACATTATTGCTGTCTTAGTTTGTATTAAGCACACTCTATGATGTTCCCACGATGACAAAATCGCTGAATGAGACTTCTTACAGAATAAATCCCCACTGTTAAGTGACAAGACTGTATATCATTTCATATCTGGATCTTAAGTTTTTTTAAAAAAGAATTATTCAGCCTTGCCATTACTACCACAAAGCACTCCTCCTTTTTTCCCTCTCTCCCCTTTTCTGGTGAAAGGGTAGAAAAATTTGCAATCAGATAGTCACAGTGTGGGCTGATGCTGGGTTAGAGTCAATAGTTTGTTTTGCTCTATTTTTAATATTATTGGAACTTATGACAATTTTAGTATTTAATGGCTGGGAAACCTGCATTCTGTCCACTCTACCCTACTTATTCTGCAGTAAGCTCCTTCCAGCATGTTCTGATCACATAACTGCATGGTAGAAAAGTATGCCAAAGGCAAAGAAAGGTTCTAGATTTTATTTATCCTGTAGCTGTCACTTTGACTAGAAAATGGTAATGTGTTGTTAAAATATTTAGAAACATACACTATTTACATGTAAATATGATCACTCCTTTTACAACTTAAATTGTAATTTAGGTATTTACATATGTATATGGAATATAACTACATTAGTGAAAAAGACTAGATCCTGCTCTGCTTCTGGCTTTATATGTTATAAAGCTTCATTTTTACATTTTACTTTTGGTCTTTTAAAAATGGGGATATGTCAAGAGCATTTGTTTTTGTTTGATTTTATGGAGCAGAGAATTTCATAGTGCTATACTGCCTTAACAGCTTTCAAATACAGATTGAGATATCTGTTTGACATATGGACACATCCAGATATAAATATATTCAACCACCTTGGGCAAAAATCTCCAAAACATCAAGTTTACTGGCTATACAACAAGATGACCTATTTAGGAAAAAGGTCAAACTAGTTACATATAAAGGATAAACAAAACAACCACAGGAAGAAGGGAATAGAGAAATATAATTTTAGTTAAGAGAAATAACTAAAATCACACACCCACTGAAAGTAAAGCAAGCTTTCTGAAAAGCTAGGTTCATATGAGGTTTCTTTCAGTTATTTAACATTCAGCAATCCACTCAGATTCTTCATGTCTTCCTATTATGTAGGAAGGGTCTGGGTTTAAAAAATCACCCATCCATCTGAATTCATCCAGGCACTAAATTAAGCTGACAGTTATCTGTTCAAATTGAGAGTGGATAGACAGAAGGATCCTGGGTCCTAAATCTCCTTTGGTTTGAATAGGTCAGCTGGTCCAATATGAAATGAATGGAGGAGCTATTGACTGTCTCCTGCTTGTCTCTGGACTCTCCATCTTAATAGCCATCAGACACAATTCTAGTGCTCTCTTTAATTGCTACCCTAGTTTAAGGATAAAGAAAGTATTATTTATTCTGTTTACAAGCACTCAGGAAATGGTCAGGAATAAAGGCGATAGTCAATTGCTTCCAATGGCCATCTAAAGCTTTGCTGCTAAAATAACTGCTTTCCATTTTTAAAAATAATTCATGGCTCATTCCAGTCTATCAATCCCTTGTCTCTAAATAATTTCTCAGGCTCTGTTAAAATTTATAAAGGCTGGATGTGTTTCCTCTTCCCCCTTAACATTCCCCTCCTCCTCTTCCTCTCTGCTTCACTCATTCAACAATTCTACTTCCACTTTGAGTCATCATAACAACTGGCCTGAATCTATGTTATGTGCCAGGCAAAGTACTAAATGATTCCCACATCTCATTAATCCTCATAGGAACCCTAAATGTCAAATACTATTATAAGCCCCATTTCAAAGATGAGGAAACCAAGGCTCAGGGAAGTTAAGGAAGAAGTCACACTGCTACAAAGTGGTGGAGCCCAGATACTAGAGGTAGTATGTTCTGATCCAGAGCCAAGACACACAGTCTTTGTTATTGATGACATCCTGACAGCTTGTGTAAGTCATGCTCCCTGAGCTACCAGACTGGATAAGGGAAGTGTCAGACAGCTTCAGCCATGCAGGAAGTGTTCCTGAACTAATGCATGAATGAATAAAAGATAGCCAGAATGACTCTTGGTCACCTGCTATGAAACATGTTGTGGTTTATGTGTCTTCCTTGTGGGTCATTACATTTCCTGCTGCAATGACAGCTTCTCATATGATGCCCTGGGATCTTAGCAGCTGTACCACACAGCCCCTGCTGTTCCTGATGGGGGTGCTGCAAGAGGCCCCAGGTGATCCCACTTAGGATTCTGATATTGCTACCATCCACCTCATAGCTGCTACTGCTGCCTCACTGAGACAGACAGTGGTGCTGGAGGATCTCTGGCCCAGCAACTTCATACTGGGCTCCCAAATTTTTAACAATCTCCTAAGAGCTTTGTTAGAGGACATGGCAGAGAACCTACCTGGAGCTATACCAAGATGCATCCTGCTCCATTTTCAAGCACCCAGAGACCGAGAACACCCTATGCTCTGTGACCAGAGAGGATTTCCTGTTTACCAGGTTACAGGTGAATAGCTGTCTTTCTCCTGTCCTGTTGTGAGTCTTATTCTCCAGATTTGCGGCACTTTGCCACTGTCTATAAGTATCCAATCACTATGTCTCTTATCCAATTCCATTTTCATTCCTAGGAACTTGGGTAGCTGGGGAGATGCAGGTAATATGTAATCCTCAAATTAGGGTCGTGATGGTAATGATTAAATCATTTCCATCTCCTCAAACATTTATCACTTCATTGTGCCATGAACCTTCGAACTTCTCTCATCTAGTTATTTTGAAACACATAATGAATTGTTGTGAACTCCAGTCACCCTACTGTGTAGAAAAGTATCCTGCACATAGAATGTCCTCAGTAAATATCTCCAGAATGACTCGTGACTCTGATTAAAAATGGGGTCTGATTGTAAAGTAAGAAAACATGCCTAGTCTCACAGCTTATCACTTACTTTTTTTTTAAATACACTTTTGTTGGTGCATTGTAATTGTACATTATAATGAGGTTCAAACTGATAGGAACTTACTTCTGATGGTAAGCACTTTAAAAACGTTTATATAACTAAGGCCTCTTAAGATGTCAACTGTGACAGACAGCTGGAAACAAACATTCTGGCACAATATAAACAAATATAAATGTTTTCTAACTGAATCATCATGTCACACATCTTTCCCTCTCCTAGTGTGGGGGCCACAAAGAGACCACTAGCAGATGAGTGGGTGGTTTAGTGATGCCAGTTGGTTGAGCCAGGCTTGAGGTCTCTTCTTCACCAGCTGAGCTCCTAGCATGTCCTAGGAAAGGAGATAATGGAGCTAATATCAATAATGGTAATAAATAATACTTAAGGAAAGCTTTCTGTGCCAGGCATGTGTTAAACATTTCACAAGCCAGATGTGGTGGTGCACACCTGTAATCCCAGTACTTGTGAGGCTGAGATGGGAGGATCACAGGTTCAAGGCCAGCATCACCAACTTAGCAAGGCTCTCAGCAACTTAGCAAGACCCTGTTTCAAAATAAAAAAATAAATAAAAAATAAAAAGGGCTGAGAGTGTGTAGCTCAGAGGTAGAATGCCTCTGGGTTTAATCACCAGTACCGCGCGTGAGCACACACACACATACACACACACAAATTCACAAGTTTCAAGTCATTTAAACCTCACAAGAACCCTATGATGTCTTCCATTTGAGGTAAGGGAATTGAGCAAAGTTCCAAATCCTCATGCTTCACAGCCGAGTCGGAGCTTTTTTTTTGTGGTACTGGGGGAGTTGAACCCAGACACATTCTATCTCTGAGCTACACCCACAGCCCTATTTTATTTTGATACAGGGTCTCGCTAGGTTGAGGAGAGTCTCACTACTTGCTGAGGCTGTCCTCCTGTCTTAGCCTCCCAAGTACTGGGATTACAGACATGTACCATCACACCCAGCTGAGTCTGAACTTTTAACCTCCATTCTTCTCTAGTCTGTCTAGTGTGTCATGTATTCTAATGCACTCACAATGGATGGTATTGCACAATTCAGGATAGAGACCCAAACCCTTCTCTCCAGGAGTTCATGCTCAGCTGCCTTACACCAAAACCCAATGATTTTTTTTAATGAACCTGAAAGTCTCATTTGTAGAGCCAAGGAAGGGGACATCTTTGCTTATTTCGTCCTACTCATACTCTCCAGTATTAATTAGGAACACTTGGGATGGTGTTTCTACATCCTGGGGAGGTTGTACTCCTTGTTACTCTGCAGACTCTACAGTGTTTTCCCACTGGTTCTCATGATAAACTTCCAATGCAGGCAGGGCAGGTATTTTTCAGACAACGAAGTAGATGTGTTCACAAAGTTAGGAAAAAGAACTAGACCCCACCAGACTGCCTGTTGATGAAAACAAAATGGCACTGCTGGGAAATTCCAGAGAAATGGAATAAAGTAATACTGCAGTTGTAAGACACCCCAGAGATCATGCTTTTTAACCACCTCATTTTGCAGATGAGGAAAAAGAATCTCAGAGAAAATGTCCATGGTTTTGGAGCCATTCTCCAAACCAGAAGTGGAAGTTTTTCAATGCCTGCCCCCCATAAAACCTTGGAGTAAGAAGGTGATACAACACATACATATGCTATTAGAAAACAAGAAGAAAGCTCTGTAGGAAAAAAATGCTCCAATTGCTCCAATGTCTAGTGGCTATTATCAAAACATAACTGCAAGCCGGGCGTGGTGGCGCACGCTTGTAATCCCAGTACTTTGGGAGGCGGAGACCAGAGGATCCGGGTTCACGGCCAGCCTCAGCTCTCAATCTCTCTCTCTCTCTCTCTCTCTCTCTCTCTCTCTCTCTCCTTAGTGAGGCCTCCGCAACTTTGTGAGACCCGGTTTCAAGATAAAGTATAAAAAATAGGGCCGGGGGCGTAGCGCGGAGGTAGAACGCCCCTGGGTTCAATCCCCGGTACTGCAAAAAACAAACAAACAAACAAAAAAAAAACATAACTGCATATGATTTAAATGGAATATAAAATAAAGTTGCCCTAAAAATGTTATCGGCGAGTGAGAAGGTTTCTAATGAGTTTGTGAAGAAGTCATATATCATCAGTCCATAATACTAGCAGTATTTGCTTTCTCGTTGTTTTTGTGAGAAATGCATGGGAACTGAAGACTTCATTGCTAGCACTTAGTTTCATAGACACCTCATCCCTCAGTCCCTGCTTCCCTCTCTCTGAGGGCCACAGCAGAACATGGGGAGCTATATCTATGGAATGGGGCTGGCTGGGTCTGGCCTCCAGGGGTACAGACTCTCAGGCTGAGTCCCTATGGTGATCCAGCTCTCCTCTGGGTGAGGTCCTATCAGCCTGGAACAAAGGGATAGGGGGATCATGGAGGCTGTGGTTGGCCCTGGTGGTACTGGGGCCTGCAGGAAGGCTGGGAATCAGGCCATCAGGACCCTTCCTGACATTGCTTTGTCTTTACTTTCTCTAAAGGCTTTTAGAACTTCAGCAAGTATTTCTTAAGTATCTATTTTATGTATTAAACGTTAGTTAATTATACTATAATCTACTTACTGTTGGCTTATGAGGCCATTGAAGTCATAGGTATTTGGAAGAGTTTTAAGCAAAGAACAATGTTTGCTTTTATGTAGGGTTCACAGATACTGTATCAGAATTTTTTTTTTTTTGGCGGTACCGGGGATTGAACCCAGGGGTGTTCTACCTCCGCGCTACACCCCCGGCCCTATTTTTTATACTTTATTTTGAAACCGGGTCTCACGAAGTTGCAGAGGGCCTCACTAAG
>PVJS01020845.1:0-32157 GCA_004027185.1 Glis glis
CCCCTGCGTTCAATCCCTGGTACCGCAAAAAAAAAAAAAAAAAAAAAGAGTGGGGATAGATGGGCATGGTGGGGCACACTTGTAATTCCAGTACTTGGGAGGCTGAGACTGGAGGATTGCAGGTTTGAGGACAGCCTCAGCAAGTAGTGAGACTCTCATCAACCTAGCGAGACCCTGTTTCCAAATAAAAATAAAATAGGGCTGGGGGTGTAGCTCGGAGGGAGAATTCCCTCCAGGTTCAATCCCCAGTACCACACACACACACACACACACACACAAGAGGGGATATAGCTTGGTGGTAGAGCACCCCTGGGTTCAATCCTCAGTACTAAAAAAAAAAAAAAAAAAAAAAAAAGAGCAGCAGGGCAGCATGGCGGGTAGGCACATGGCGGATACAGAGCCCAGGGCAGCCTGCATTCTGCTACCTGTTTGACTTGGGCAAGTAACATGGCCCTCCTGTGCCTCCATTTCTTTTTCTTTTCTTTTCTTTTTTTTTTATTTGTGGTTCGAGGGATTGAACCCAGGGGTATTCTACCTCTGAGCTGCACCCCCAGCCCTATTTCACTTTTTATTTTGAAACAAGATCTCACTAAGTCACAGAGGCTGGCCTTGAACCTGCAATCCTCCAATCTCAGCGTCCCAAGGACTGGGATGATAGGTGTGCGCCACCACGCCCAGCTTGCCTTAGTTTCTTCATCAGTAGAAGAGTGAGTCATCGTGCCAATTTCTGAGGATCTATGAGAAGAGAAATGGCTCCAATACTTAACACGTTGTCAGCACCCGCGTGCCGCTCACTCGATTCTCTCGCGCATCTACAAGGGAGGTGCTATCACTGTCCCCCACTTTGCAGATGATGAACCCGCAACTGAGAGCAGCCAGAAAGTGGCAGAGCCAGGCCTGTCTGACCCCAAACTACCTGCCCCAGTGTTCCCTCCTGCACGCTGAAATCCCCACCCGCCACCATGCCAAGGCCTCTGGGGAAAAGACCTCCCATGTCCAGCCCCAGCCAATCAGAGGGACCCTCGGCCAACCAGATGGGATGAGCTGCCGTTGCCTCGGTGACCAGGAATGTCAGCCCTTCAGGTCCCACTAACTCCCCACCACAGCACACATGTGTGGCACTTGCCTGGGGGACAAGGGGCCCAGGAGGAAATGCCTGGGGCGGGGGCCGGTGGAGGGGGGGCGGCTGAGTCCCGCTGACAGCCGGAAGCCACGCTGCACTGGCATGAGCAGCCACGAGCAACCCATCTGCAGCCTTGGCTCAGCATGGTCCGGTCCCCAGACACAGAGTACACCGGAGGGGTGCAGGGAGAACGGGGACAGAAGGACATGATGGAGGATAGAGGGGTGAACACCCGGCTCTGATTCCAGGGGAACAAGCTGTTCCCCCGGTCTTGGAGTACCAAGAGCAAAGGTTCTGGAGCAGAGAGATCTTGGCTTGAACTGCTGTCATTTACTGCTGAGCGGCCCTGGGCAAGTTGCCTCACCTCTCTGAGCTAGCGGCCTTATCTATAGAGTGGGAATATGTAAATCAGCTTCATTGGGCCTGGTGGGAATTACTGGGAAAAGCCAGGGAAAGGCACACAGGGAAGTCAGGATCTGCTGCTAAGACAGGAGCCGCCAAGGCACCCGCCACGCTGGTGCAGGGCGTCCTGACTCACGGGGAGAAGCACAGGCGGCTGGAATGACCCGGGACCAAGAGTGTGGCCCAGCCACAATGATGACAATGTCGTTGCTACAGATAAACAGCAATGAGAACAACAATAGCAGCAGCAGCAAAAACTGCTCCGTGGCATCACCTTCCTTCCACGCCCTGTGCTAAGCACTTTACGTGCCCCCCCTTTTTTTTTAATGGTACTGGGGATTGAGCCCAGGGGCATTCTACTGCTGAGCTACATCCCCGCCCTTTTTATTTTTATTTTTTTGTTTTTTGAAACAGGGTCTTTCTAGGTTGCTGAGAATCTTCACTACATTGCTGAGGCTGTCCACAAACCTGCCATCCTCCTGTCGCAGTCTCCCAAATACTGGGATTACAGGTGTGTGCCACCATGCCCGGCTGTGCTTTCTAATTTAACCATCCCAGCAGCCCCAGGTAAGAGACGTGGAAGTAGAGGTACAGAGAGGTTAAGTAACCAGTCCAGGGTCACACAGTTGGTGAGAGATGAGATTAAATTTGAATCCAGGTCTACCCAACTCTAGGCATGGTGGGATCGGCAGAATGGAGTAGGAGTTCTGGACAGGAGGGCCTGGCTAGGTCAGGCGGGCGTCCCTGCCTGGGACACTCACAGAGCGACATTCCCAAACCCCCTCGTGGGCCCCCTGCATCCTGGCTCCAAGCCTCCAGCCTGGGCTCCTCCTTCCCCTCTGGGGCTTGGCTGGTTCAGCCTAGCTCAGAGCCAATTTACAATTGCACAATTAGCAATTAGGAACGAGTTTTCTTCTCTTCCAAGGGCCGGGGTGAGGAGGACCCAGCAGGGCTCTGGACAGAACCCAGGAGGTCTGTCCCCAGGCACTTGCCAGGATAGGCTGCCCCCTCCTGGCCCCGCCCCGCCAGTGAGCCTCCTCCACACACATCGGCATCCCCTCTCCCCTGCAAGAGACTTCCGGACTGTCCTGCCCCAGTCTTACAGGGTCCCTGACTCCAACACCACTGATTCTTTGTCTAATTGGTGGGCACCTCCCCGTGCCATCTTCATAGGATTGTATATCTCTATCATAAGCAACTGGTGTGTGTGTGTGTGTGTGTGTGTGTGTGTGTGTGTGTAAGCAACACTGTATAGTACTTTCCTTATCACTCTCAATAGCAAGTCTAGTACAGAACACTGAAGTTGTTGGCTTGGAGAACTCCTATTCGCCCTTCAGAACCCAGATCGAATTTAAACTCCTCTCAGTCCTCTGTGCCCTAAGCTGTGCTGTGTGCACCTATAGTGATTTGTATATACCCCTAGTAGATTTGTATATACCCTTCTGTAATTAAGAACTACTGTAATACCCACTGTAATTAAGAACTACTATCCAGGCACTGTGTGAAGATTGTTACATGCATTCGTTCTCAATCTACCAATAACTCTGAGTCAATATCCCCACTTAACAGGTGGAGATGTTAAGGCTCAGAGAGGTTAAAGACTTACCTAAAGTCACACAGCTAGTAAACAGCAGGCCTGTGATGTGAACTCAAGTTTGCTCAGGCCCAAAGCAAGTGATTCTTTGGTTGGTCAGGCTGCCTCCCTCAGTGACGACATCAGAATCCTGAGCCGGGCACGGTCCCAACCTTTGCAGTTCCCCACACACTGGCCCCAGACACAAGATGTCTCATGCCTCCAACCCCGGGTGGCATCCCAGGCCAAAACTGACCAAGCAGCTAGCTCCCTCTCACTCTGACAGCCTCTAGGACAGCCAGGCGAGCCCGGAGCGCTTGCATCTAGGCAGCATCAGAAATCCAGCCTGCTTTCCCCCTCTGACAACTTCAGGAAAGAGTCAGCCAACTTGGGTGCCGGCCGGAGGACCTCGGGAACATGATGTAACTTTCGCTGGAAAGGGAAGGGCCCTCCTTACAGAGGACGAGCAAGATCATGGACGTTGCGCTCAGTACCCAGCACACAGCCACTCGTTTAGCAAACAGGTATTTCCCGCGCACCTACTATGTGCCAGATGCTGTTCTTGGCACTGCTCACAGCAGCAAACAAAACAGAGGAACATTCCTGGCCTTAGGGGGTGATCGCTTGCAGAACAGGAACCCCCAATGCTGTCAGCCAATTCTCTCAGTCCTAAAATGCAGAGCGATCCCACTCCTCGACACACACCCAATAACACATGTCCCCTTGGAAAACCCTGGCGCCTTGGACAAGGGAGCCAAAGTCTGGGTTACAGCCATGACCGAGAAACATTCTAACTGCCCACCTACAGCAGCCTGGACACAGCAGACACTCAAGCCCCACAGGCAGAGGAAGGCAAGCCACCGCGGTGAACGCGGAGCCTCCTGCCAGCTCATTAAGGTTTGAGACAGCGAGGTATCATGTAGGGAGGCAGCACAATGTAGCAACAGTATCAGGGCAGTCATTCAAAAAGTGGCTTCCGGCAATGGTGGCCCACGCCTGTAATCCCAGTACTTGGGAGGCTGAGAGGTTCCCGGCCAGCCTCAGCTACTTAGTGAGGCCCTCCGCAACTTAGTGAGACCCTGTTTCAAAATAAGGAATAAAAAATAGGGCCGGGGGTGTAGCTCAGAAGTAGAATTCCCCTGGGTTCTATCCCCAGTTCCGCAAAAAAAAAAAAAAAGAGTGGCTTCCTGCCGTGGTGGCCCACGCCTGTAATCCCAGTACTTGGGAGGCTGAGACAGGAGCAGGTTTGAGACCAACCTCAGCAATTCAGCAAGACTCTCAGCAATTTAGCGACACCCTGTTTCCAAATAAAAAATAAAATAGGGCTGGGGGTGTAGCTTTGAGGTAGAATGCCCCTGGGTTCAATTCAATCCCCAGCACCACCAAAAAAGGGGGGGGACTTCCCCAGAGAAAGGGTGTGGCAGGGAAAGGATGGACTGTTCACCTACATCTGGAATGTTCTCTCTCTCTCTCTCTCTCTCTTTGTACTGTGGATTGAACCCAGGGGTGTTCTATCTCTGAGCTATACTCCCAGCCCTATTTTATTTTTTATTTGGAAACAGGTCCTTGCTAAGTTGCCGAGGCTGGCTTCAAACCGGGATCCTCCTGTCTCAGCTTCTCAAGTACTGGGATGACAGGCAAGCGCCACTGCACCCGGCTTGGACTGTTTTATGTGGGAATCTGGACGGCTTGTCCACCACGCAGTGTTTTTTCTGTGCTCTTAGGCTTTTTCTATGTCTGAAATATTTTGCACCAAAAAAGCCTCGGGCTGTGAAGTCAGACAGACTTGGATTTGAAGCCAGCCTGTGCACTGCGGCGCGGCGGGCTGGGCCTCCTGCTCTGGGAAGGCCGATCCGGATCGGCACCTCACCGCTGGCGCCAGGGCTCTTCTGAGAATCCCTCGAGGTCTGTTTGTAAAGAGCTGGCTCCACCATCGCTCTTGCTGTGGTGTGTGTGTGGCGGGGGGGGGGGGGGGTCCAGAAATGACTGGACGGAGGGGAGGGAGAGGCCCAGTTCACAGGCCTCAGGTAAAGGGGGAGAGTTCGCCTGTCACAAGGCCAGGCCAGCCTGCAGCAATTCTTAGCTGGTGACACATGGGGGCTCTGGCAATTGGGCCATCTCCGTCCCGCCATCAGAGCATAGAAAGCCCTGGCCTGGGCGGGGCTCCCCACCTGCTTCTCAGACCTCTGTTCCTTGCTTTCTGCCCCAACTGCACACACAAGCCAGATGCTGCACCCTTCCCACAGTGAGCGGCGAGGCGGGGCTGGAAAGCCAGGCTCCCTCCCTGCCTGAATCTCCCGCCTCTCCTGAGACCCCTCGCCTGCTCAGGGGGGAGTCTGAACCACCTGGCCCCAAGTTAATCCTCTGGATGACTTCTGCTTGTCTGTTGCTCTAGCAGGTGTGGCCCAGAGTGCAGGGTCCTGGAGTCGCTTCTGGCTCAAATCCAGATGCTGTTATTTTTAAATGGTTCCTCCCAGCTCTGGCACAACCCTGGTGGTAGCTCTGTAGGACTCAAAGGAGAACCTGGGTCGGGCATGGTGGTGCATGCCTGTAATCCCAGTACTTGGGAGGCTGAGACAGGGGGATCACAGGTCTGAGGACAGCTTCAACAAATCTCCAAATTCATATGTTAATGTATTTAGGGTGGGGCGTCTAGTAGGTCCTGAGGATGGGGCCCCTGCATGGCATTAGTGGCTTTATTATTTATTTATTTACTTATTTATTTATTTTGTGTTACTGGGATTGAATCCAGGAGCATTCTACCTCCAAGCTATACCTCCAGCCCTTCAATTTTTTTAACATTTTTAACTTTATTGCAGTATTGGGTATTGAACCCAGGGGCATTCTACCTCCGAGCTACACCCCCAGCCCTATTTTATTATTCTTTATTTTGAAACAGGGTCCCACTAGAGGCTGGCTGCGAACCTGTGATCCTCCAGTTTCAGCCTCCCAAGTACTGGGATTACAAGTGTGCATCACCACACCCGGCTTTTTTTGTTGTTGTTTTGAAACAGGGTTTCGCTAGGTGGCTGAAATTCTCAGTAAGTTGCTGAGGCTAATCTCCAACCTGCAGTCCTCCTGCCTCACTCAGCCTCCCAAGTGCTGGGATTATAGGTGGGCAGCACCATGCCTGGCACATTAGCAGCTTTATAAGAAGAGGAAGAGACCCAGGGACTCCAGAGGCTGAGGCAGGAGACCTCAAGTTCAAGGTCAGCCCGGACAACTTAGCAGGCACTCTCAAAAAAACTTTGTGTATGTGTGGAACTTGGGATTGAACCCAGGGGTGTTCTGCCTCTGAGCTATACCCCCAGCCCTTTTTATTTTGAAACAGGATCTCGCTAAGTTACCATGCCTGGCCTCGAACCTGCAATCCTCCTGTCTCAGCCTCCAAGTTATGGCTTGATTACAGGCATGTACCACTGTGCCCAACTCCCTGTCCAGAAGAAGGAGAAGGTGAAGGCAAAGGAACCCCAGAGATAAGACACATTGCTGTCCCCCATTTTTTTTTTTGCGGTACTGGGGATTGAACCCAGGGGTGTTCTACCTCCGAGCTACACCTCCAGCCCTATTTTTTATTCTTTATTTTGAAACAGGGTCTCACTAAGTTGCAGAGGGCCTCACTAAGTAGCTGAGGCTGGCCGCGAACCTGGATCTTCCTGTTTCAGCCTCCCAAGTACTGGGATTACAAGCGTGCGCCACCACGCCCGGCTCTGTCCCCATTTTTATAGGGAAGAACAAAGGTGAATGAGGAGAAGGAGGTGGAAGAGGTGGAGGTAGAAGTGGCGGCGGCGGAGGAGGAAGAGCCCCAAGCTACCCTGTTCTCGGCCTCTCACGGGTGATGCCCTGCACCATGCTGCCTGACCACACTCTTAGACTACCCAGCCTCTAGAACCCTGAGCCAAATAAATTTCCATTCTTCACAAAATACCTGGTCTCAGGTATTTTGTTATAGCAGCAGAAAACAGGTAAAGATACCCTCCTAGGAAACCCAAATCTGTGGGCTTTCGATGGAGCTGTACAATTCCTAGGGTTGTTTCCACATCTGCCAAAGAATAGTAATCTAGACCATGCAGGTCTGAGGTAGAGAGGTGATAAGACATTGTCTGCAAATGGCCTGGCACATACTAGGTGCTCAATAAACACTCACCCCATGCCACCTCCTAGCCCTCCACCCGGGCACCTCTAGCACCAAGCGAGGCGCCAGGAGGTGCTGGCTGGTGGCTCCCGGGCTGGTCTCAGTCCCCCACTGGGCTGACAAGCAGTCCGGATGTTTACTCTGGCTGGTCAGGGACCCTGCGTGCTCAGGACAGGCTGAATAAACACAGCGGTCCCTGGGCTCTCACGCACACAGGGCTCATATCCCAAGTGTCCCCATCCCCCAGTTCTCCCCCCACCTGGACCCTCTGTTTACGGCTTCTTCCACGGTGGGCTTACGTTTGAGGTTTGCTGCGTTCAGCTGATACCTGGCGAGACGCTCTAACCCGTCCACACACCTCCAGGAGGGGAAGGGGGAAGAGGATCCGGCTCGGGCAGTCGCAGCTGGAGAGCCGCGACAAGTCCCTATTGCTGGGAGGCCTGGTATCCTTGTTTATAAAGTGGGGATGACGACAGGGCCGAACCCGAACCCACCCCACGGAGGACGGTGACCCTGGCAGGGGGGAATGTGGTGACGGCACTACAAACAAAGCCTGGCTCCCGGAAGTGCTGGGGAAATAGTGTTAAAAAAAGCCATCGCTGTTTTATGACTAATTAAAGAGTTTGGCCAAGAAGTCAATAGACAGAGTACACATCCTAAAAGAAAAGAAAATAAATTTTTTGGCCAGACCATGCCAAGAACCTTCTTTCCTTTCTTTTTTATTTTTTTAGTACTGAGGATTGAACCCAGGGATGGTCTACCTCTGAGCCACACCCCCAGCTCCTATTCTATTTTTTATTTTGAAACAGGGCCTCACTAAGTTGCTGAGGCTGGCCTCGAACCTGCAATCCATCTGTCTCAGCCTCCCAAATCCTGGGATTACAGGGGTGTGCCACCACTCCCGGCTGTGCCAAGTACAATCTACGTATTATATCATCAACTCCTCACAGCAACCCCAAGAGATAAGGCACATCACTGTCCCCTGTTTTTTTTTTTTTTTGCGGTACTGGGGATTGAACGCAGGGGCGTTCTACCTCCGCGCTACGCCCCTGGCCCTATTTTTTTTTATACTTTATTTTGAGACTGGGTCTCACGAAGTTGCGGAGGGCCTCACTAAGTAGAGAGAGAGAGAGACAGGGAGGAAGGGAGAGAAAGAGAGAGAGAGAGAGAGAATGCGAGCTGAGGCTGGCCGCAAACCCGGATCCTCCAGTCTCCGCCTCCCAAAGTACTGGGATTACAAGCGTGCGCCACCATGCCCAGCACTGTCCCCTATTTTTATAGGGGGAACTGAGGCTCAGAGAGCTCCAGTCACTTATCTGGGGTCACACAGCCCTTGCAGGTAGAAGAATTGACCTGATTCAGAGTAGGCCCTAATCCCTGGCTTCTTCCTCCTGCCTCCATTCTGGGAGGCTTCCTGAGGCCTGGCCTCCTCCTCTGGGCCTGGGTACCAGGTGCTGTGCGCAGCCTGGGGCTGTCTGGGATGACCTGACTACTGTGGTGCTCTTCCTTGGCCAGAGTCTGAGCCTGGGGACCCTGGTTGTTTGGTGTTTTCTGTTTTGTGCGTGTGTGTGTGTGTGTGTGTGTGTGTGTGTGTGTGTGTATGTCTGCACTGAACCCAGGGTCATTCTACCTCTGAGCTACACCCCCAGCCCTATTTATTTATTTATTTAGTGGTCCTGAAGATGGCGCCCAGGGGCATTCTACCTCTGAGCTACACTCCCAGTCCTATTTTTTATTTTTGTCATTGAAACAGGGTCTCGCTAGGTTAATGAGAGTCTCACTACTTGCCGAGGCTGTCCTCGAACCTGCAATCCTACTGTCTCAGCCTCCCAAGTACTGGAATTACGGGCGTGCGCCACCACGCCTGGCTCCAGCTTATTTCTTTTTTTTTGAAACAGGATCTGGCTAGGTTGCTGAGAGTCTTGCTAAATTGGTGAAGCTGGTCTTGAACCTGCGTCTCAGCCTTTGGAAGAGGGGGAAGGAGCCTCTGACTCACCATCTACCCCAGCCAGGCACCGCCCAGTCATTTCCCATGGACTCTTTGTGACCTCCCTAGGCTGGAGGAGTTATTATTCCCATTTCATAAAGGAGGAAACTGAGGTTCCGAGAGGCAGCCTCACTTTCCCAGGGTCCCACTGCCGGTGAGTGGTGGAGCTGTGGACTCAACCCAGGTTAGTCTGAGGGGCGGAGCTGGGGACTCAAACCCAGTTCATCTGATTGAAGCCACAGTCTTGAGGCTCACCAGGCTGCCAGGTCTCTCCTGGGAGAGATAAGAGACAGGACACAAACAACCCTAACACAACCCAGAAAGTGATAAGGCCTTCAGGGAAGGCCAGATAAGAGGCTGGGGACAAACACAAAGGGCTGGGGAGTCTTGGTATGGCGAGGGGAATTCCCCACTGGGAGGCGGGTCCCACAGCCAGGCCCAGGAACGAGGTCTTGGGAGGGGAAGTTCCCCTCCCCGGCCGGCAACTGTGGGGAATCCACATTTAGCAAGTGTGTGGGGAATCCACATTTAGCAAGTGTCACCCCCACACTGAGGCAGGCACCAGACTCCTCCCGGTAACTGACTCCTAGCAGACCTGGAGCAATTCTCAGTTTAGAGAAGAGAAACTGAGGCTCAAGGTCACGCTGCTTGGAAGCAACGGATGGGTCCGCTTCCCAGGTCACCTGCCCTTGCTGGGCTGGGCCTGCCTCCCTCTCTCAGGGGTCCCTGACTGTGGCCCCACTGTGACACAGGCAGGCAGCTGGGACAACCTCTGAGGTAAACAGGTGGATGTTAGCTCCCCATCTGCCTCCCATGAGGAAACAAGGGCTCAGAGAGGAGTCACAGGGCAGCTCCCCAGTGAGATGGGGTGGGGGTGAGTGTGGAAGAGACCCAGGAACCTATGCCCCGGAGCTGAGTGAGGCTCCCTTGTTAGTGGTGTGGATGGGTCAGGACAGCCCACCTCTGGCCTCAAACAAATGCATTGGTGTGGGGGGGGGGTCCTTTGCCAACAGAAGTCAAGGCATCCTGCTGCACTGTTGCCATGGATACACCAGAGGATGCTCTGAAGGCAAGAGACGGCTCAGCCTTTCCCACCCGGCCAGCACAAAGACCAGGCCAGGGCACAAGTCGGGGCTGTGCCAGAGCACCCCCCACCCCTCCCAGCCCGAGGCCCCAGGCCCTTGTGACAAAAATGGCAGTGCCACTGTTGGCACAGGACCAACGGGAGTCTAGAGAGGTGGTGCTGCTTGGAAGTTGGACCCTATCAGGGTAAGAGGGACAGAAAAACCCAGAGATGGAGAAGAGAGAGGGAAAGGGACGGACAGAGGGGCAGTCGGGGAAGGCAGTCGGGAAGAACAGGGTTCCGATTTGGCAAACATCTCGTCTCCTGAGCCTGACGGCAGCCTGGCTTCAGGTGGACACTTTCTTCCCACTGACTGGTCGCCTGACCCTCTAACCTAACCTGCCTCACAAAATTCCTATGATTGAGGAGGGAAACTGAGGCTGGGGGGTGAACCAGACCAAGGCTACAAGGTAAGGAGTGGTGGCCAGTGGGGACAAAGTCCAGGCTCCTGAGATAGAGAAGAGGAGAAAGCCCATGACCCCAAGTCAAGAGGAAGTCCGAGCCGGCTGGGAACAGGGGCTTGTTAGTGACTCTTGGCAGCTTGTGGCTGGGTTGGGGGTCATAGAGGGAGGGAGGGAAGAAGCCAGACATTTATCAGGCATCCAACCCTGCAGGCCTCAGGATGATTTCTTCTCTCTTCACATTTTTTTTTCTTTTTTGGTGGTACTGGGGATTGAACCCAGGGGCATTCTACCTCCGAGCTATACACCCAGTCCTATTTTTTATTCTTTATTTTGAAACAGGGTCTCACTCAGTTGTGGAGGGCCTCACTAAGTAGCTGAGGCTGGCTGTGAACCCGGATCCTCCGGTCTCAGCCTCCCAAGTACTGGGATTACAAGCGTGCGCCACCACGCCCGGCTCTCTTCACATTTCTTCTCTCATTCTGTCCATGCAGCAGCCCGGCAAAGTAGCAGGTTCTGCTCCCCCCCCTTTTTTTTTTTTTTTGCGGTACTGGGGATTGAACCCAGGGGCATTCTACATCCGGACTACACCCCCAGCCCTATTTTTTATTCTCTATTTTGAAACAGGGTCTCGCTAAGTTGCGGAGGGTCCTCACTAAGTAGCTGAGGCTTGCCGCAAACCTGGATCCTCTGGTCATAGCCTCCCAGGTACTGGGATTACAAGCATGTGCCACCACGCCCAGCTGTCTGCTCCCATTTTATAGATGAGTAGACTGAAGCTCAGGCAGACTAAGTGACTTGTCCAAGGTCACATGACTAGAAAGGGTCATGATTCTTTCTCTCTCCCTATCCCTCTCCTACTCAACTCCCTTCCTGTGCCACCTGCCACCCTTTTAAACCCCACCCAAGGGGCTCCCACTGCTCCAAGGAGAGATAAAACTCCCAACTGTGGTCTATGAAGGTCTCGGGCTCTGGCCCTGGCCCCCTGTTCAGACTCATTTCACAATGTGCCCCTGCCCTCCTGGGCCTGGGTCCTACTGACATTGTTTTTAGTCCTTCATATTCTCTTAAACCCCAGGGCCTTTGCACACACTTTTGCCTGTACCTCGATTGCTCGTCCCTTCCCACCTAGTTAACATTGCCTCTCCTTCAGATCACACATGGAGTGTCACCTCTGCAGGAAAGCCCTCTCGGAGCCTCCTGACAGATCAAATCTCCTATTACTGGCACAGGTAGCACCAGAGACCAGGTAGGTTTATCACTGCTGCAATTTCAGGCTGGCTGTGATTATCTGATGGAATGTTCTTATCTCCATTCGGTCTTATATCTGGGTCTTATCTCCACACTTTCATGCTGATAAACAGGTCAAGCACCTACCATGCTTCAGGGGCTGTCCTGCAGGGACAGTGGAGAGTGAGCCAGATAAGAGCACTATACTCACGAATTCATTGTTCCAAGAGCAGGGAAGGGAGAAGGCCAGGCTACGCAGAGGTGTGGAGGGGAAGAGAAAGCACGCGATGGACTTGCAGTGGGACAGAGAAAGGCAAGAGATACAACTGGAGAAACAGACAAGGACCACAGCAAGAAGCAGCCTAGATGGTACTTGAGAGGCTGAGACAGGAGGATCACAGGTTCATGGCCAGCATGAAGGAATTTAGCAAGACCCTGTTTCAAATTAACAAAAAGAAAAATAGGGCTGGGGGTGTAGCTCAGTGGTAGAACACCCCTGCTTCCAATCCCCAGTATCCCTCCTCCACACACAGACAACCAAGAAGCAGCTTAGAATTCCTAGGGAGGAGCCAGGTGTGGTGGCGCACCCTTGTAATCCTAGTACTTGGGAGGCTGAGAGAGGAGGATCACAGGTTCGAGGCCAGCCTCATCAAGTAGTGAGACTCTCATCAACCTAGCGAGACCCTGTTTCAAGATAAAAATAAAACAGAGCTGGGGATATAGCACAGAGGTAAAAAATGCCCTTGGGTTCAATCCCCAGTACCCCCCCCACACACAAAAAAATTTCTAGGGAGCAGTCCGATCGGCTCCCCAGGGCAATAGGGAGCCAAGGAAGGGTTTTAAGCAGGACTGTGACTCGCCTAGACATGGCTTTCAGGAACATGGCCGAGCTGCCGTGAGCAGGGAAGGTGGCTGGGGTGGGGCGGAGCTTCATCCAGGTGAGCAGGTGGCCTGGCCAGGGCCAGCGAGGGCCAGAGGTGTGGAGAAGTGGGAGGGGAGGCAGATCGGATGGAATACGATCAAGGATGGGGGTTCTGGTGACCCCTTGAATTCCCCAGGCAACGGCACAGCGAGGCCATGGACAGGTGAGCGGGCAGGCGGGGTGCAGGTGTGGGCAGCAGGAGGGACGGCACAGAGGTGGCCTTCATCAGGAAAGGGAGAAAAGAGGGACAGCCGAGCGGAGGAAGAGGCGATGGCCTGGAGGACCCCCGCACCATGTTCTCAAGAGAGAGGGGAAGATGTCACGGACAGGCCGCTGGCCAAAGCCAAGGAGGAGGACGTGCCACAGACACCTGCGTGCTGCTCCTCAACACGGCCTGCACGTCGCGAGAAACAAGACCAGGTGGAGAGTGTCCCAGACCGGAGAGGCTAAGGTGACGCGACAACCAAACATCATGTGGTGCCCTGGAAAAATGGGTGAAATTGCATAAAGTGTGGAGTTCAATGGACAGAAATGTACTAGTGTCAGTTTCTTAGTTGTGACCGTTGTACCATGAGGGTAGGGTGGTATACACTTAGGGACGGTGGGAATGGGGTGCGGGGGAGGCGTGAACCTGTGCCCCCTGGGTTTGAGGACACAGTTAAAAAAGCCGGGTGCTGCGGGCGTGGTGGCGCATGCTTGTCATCCCAATACTTGGGAGGCTGAGACAGGAGGATCTGGGTTCGCAGCCAGCCTCAGCTACTTAGTGAGGCCCTCCTCAACTTAGTGAGACCCTGTTTCAAAATAAAGAATAAAAATAGGGCTGGGGGTGAAGCTCAGAGGTAGAATACCCCTGGGTTCAATCCCCAGTACCGCAAAAAAAAAAAAAAAAATTAAAAAAAGCCTTTGCTGAAGTCTCATTTTTGCTTATCTTAAAAATTTGTGCCAATCTGCATTCCCTTCCAAAATAGTGCCATTTTATTTTAAAAGTGTTCTACTCTATTCCCCAGACAAACCCCTGCTCTGAAAAGCCCAGATAGAAAAATGGAGCATGAAACTTCAAGAGCGGAACAAGCTGAGCCAGGCGTGGTGGCGCACACCTGTCACCCCCAGTACTTGGGAGGCTGAGACAGGAGGATCACAGGTTCGAGGACAGCCTCAGAAACTTAGCGAGATGCTCATCAACCTAGTGAGACCCTGTTCCAAAACAAAAAATAATATAGGTCTGGGGTGCAGCTTGGAGGTAGAACGCCCCTGGGTTCAACCCCCAGTACCACAAAAAGAAAAGAAAGAGAGAGAGAGAGAGGGACAAGCTGACTGTGAGGGGGTGCGTGGAAAAAGGCCTGAGCCATCCAGTGTCCAAAATAACAAGCTGGAGAGGAGGAGGGAGAGGGACCAAAACAGGCATGGCCCCTAAAATGAGCTGGATGTCGCTCACTGCTCACATTCATTCATTCATTCACTCATTCATTCATTCTTCCAAATATTCTTTTTACGTGCCAGCACTGTTCTGGGTGGGCAGAGCAGGAGACAAAACAGACATAATCCTTGCCTTCATGGGAAGAAGGAGAAGGAGAAAGAGAAGGAGAGGAGAGGAAATAGAAATAAGATAAGTGAGCTGGGCGTGGGGGCGCATGCCTGTAATCCCAGTACTTGGGAGGCTGAGACTGGAGGGTCTAAGGTTCGAGGACAGCCTCAGCCACGTAGCCAGACTTTGAGCAGCCTCGTGAGACCCTATTTCAAAACAAAAAATAAAAAAGGGCTGGGGGAGGAACTCGGAGGTAGAATGTCCCTGGGTTCAACCCCAGCACCACAAAAATAAACAAGTGAAATGTGGAGCAAGCTGGATTGTGGTAAATGCTAAGGAAAATAATTAAATGGGGAGGAGGGATGGAGGGTGGGGACAGCTGTCAGGCTGGCCAGGGAGGCCTCGGTTCTTCACTTGCTTTGCACACACTGTGGATGGTAATTATTACTCCCGACTTACAGATGAGAAAAGTGAGCTCCTTTTTTTTTTTTTTTTTTGCGGTACTGGGGATTGAACGCAGGGGCGTTCTACCTCCGCGCTACGCCCCCGGCCCTATTTTTTATACTTTATTTTGAAACCGGGTCTCACGAAGTTGCGGAGGGCCTCACTAAGTAGAGAGAGAGAGAGAGAGAGAGAGAGAGACAGGGAGGGAGGGAGAGAGAGAGAACGCTCGCGTGCGCATGTGCGAGCTGAGGCTGGCCACGAAACCCGGATCCTCGGTCTCCGCCTCCCAAAGTACTGGGATTACAAGCCTGCACCACCACGCCCGGCTGTGAGTTCTTTTTTTGTGTGTGTGGTACTGGGGATTAAGCCCTGGGGCATTCCTACCTCTGAGCTACACCTCCAGCCCAATTTTTTATTTTATTTTGAAACAGGATCTTGCTAGGCTGATGAGAGTCTCACTACTTGCTGAGGCTGTCCTCAAACCTGCGATCCTCCTGTCTCAGCCTCCCAAGTACTAGGATTACAAACATGCGCCACCACGCCCGGCTGAGAAAAAGAGTTCTGCAGAAGCAAAATGATTCACTTCCGGTCCCCTAGAACATAACTGGGCCATCAGGGGCAGGTGTGAGACTGGACCCAGGCCGGTGCTCTCCTCTGGGGAAGGTGGGTGGAGCAGCCCTGACCCCTCCGGGCTCTGCAGACATCACCAACTGATCTAATCGGGCCACCTTCCCCCCAACAAGGCCAGACTGCCAGGTCCTCAAAATCACCATGACCATTCAGTGGGGGCTGCACAGGCTCCCCGAGGTTGTTCGAAAACACCAGAGGACCTAGGAGAAGAGGATGGGGGAGGGGAGCACTCCACCACCTCCCACCTGTACCTTCTCCACCTGGTCAAGTTCAAGAGGGGGAGGCCTGGGATGGGGCCGCATGCCCCGGAGGGCGCTGGTGGCAGAGACCACAGTGAGGGACTGAGAGGGACCCCACCTGCTCAGCCCAGTTCTACCCAGGGTAACCCCATAACTATCAGAGCTGGGAATCTGGCTGCCCAGTCCAATGGTCACCCTGGAATCTCTCCATGGGTGTTCAAGTGCTCCTCAGAGCTGAGGAGACCAAGAGGGGCCGCCCCCGCCCTGCCCCTTGCCCTCCCTCTTCCCACATGAAGAGAAACATCTCAGCTCTGGAGTAGTGACTCATTTTCCCCAGAGAGGGTCTGGGCGGGGCTTAGCCGGGCTGGAGGCGCCCTGGGTCACTAAATCTACCTCCCCCTCTGGCTGAGATGGCCCTGGGCCTCAGGAAGGCAGGGGACAAAGGGAGGTGGGGTGTAGAGACAGGAGATGAGGGAGGGCGCCCAGCCTCTGGTGTGTCACTGCGTGTCACCCAGCACTGCTCAAATAGGACTTGATGGGGAAGAAAAATTCCTCTGGCCTTCCCTGAATGAGTTTTGAGGCTGACTCATGGTCACCTGGGGACAGCAGGACTCACAGACGACCAAAGAAGGAAAAAACGGTTCTCATGAAGCCGCGTCCTCAATGGAGGGACTAGAGCTCGCAGGGAGAAACGCTGGAAAATACATCATTCAGGGTTTTGTTCTTTAAAGAAATACATCATGCCAGGCGCGGTGGTGCACACCTGTAATCCCAGTACTAGGGAGGTGGAGACAGGAGGATCGCAGGTTCATGGCCAGCCTCAGCAACTTAGTGAGGCCCTGTTTCAAAATAAGAAATAAAATAGGGCTGGGGGTGTAGCTCGGAGATAGAATGCCCCTGGGTTCAATCCCCAGTGCCGCAAAAAAAGAAAGAAAAGAGCCAGGCGTGGTGGCGCACGCTTGTAATCCCAGTACTTTGGGAGGCGGAAACCGGAGGATCCGGGTTCGCGGCCAACCTCAGCGCGCATGCGCATGCGCGCGATCCATCTCTCTCTCCTTTCTCCTCCCTCTCTCTCTCTCTCTCTCTCTACCTAGTGAGGCCCTCCGCAACTTTGTGAGACCTTGTTTCAAAAATAAAGCATAAAAAAATAGGGCCGGGGGCGTAGCGCGGAGGTAGAACGCCCCTGCGTTCAATCCCCGGTACCGCAAAAAAAAAAAAAAAAAAAAAAAAGAAAGAAAGAAAAGAAACACCTGGCATAACTGACGGGGTTGGAACTGCCCGCAAAGTGCGATCATGTGTCCGGAATTCCAGTTCTTCACTGGACAACCCTGAGCACTTAGAGATGTCCCCCAGTGACCGGGTGGACTTCGTGACTCCAGGACGCTCAAGCCACACGCCAGGGCTTGCCGTCTACCGGATCCCTGCCTCATCCAGCCCTGCCAGGTTGCTGTCTCCCTCCACTGCCCTTCCCTGCGCATCCACTGAGGGCAGGTGGGAGGCAAGCCAGGGCTTTGAGGACTCCCCCACCCCCGGGAGAGGTGACAGTCACAACTGAAGGGCGTGGGTGCGCCCGCCCTGGAGAACAGGCTCCCTCCTCCTGCAGCCGAGCCCCGGCTTCCAGCTGCCCCCTAGAATGACCCCTCGCGGGTTCCACAGCAACCTTCCTCTCATCCCTGGGTGCTCAGCTCCCCACTCTTTGCTACGGGGGCCTTTCTAAGTCACAAGCAAAACACTCTCCGTTTTGGAGTGAGATGCTCCTCGGGGCCTGCAGAGAAGTCTTGGAGTCAGTGGAGAATCCAGGCTCTACCACCTCTCAGCCATGGCGTTTTGGCCAAGTCCCTCCCTCACCCAGCCTCAGGCCCCTCATCTGGTAAATGGGGACTCAGCTAGGTGTGATGGTGTGTGCCTGTAGAGCCAGCTACTCAGGAGGATGGGGCAGGAGGATCATTTAAGCCCAAGAGTTCAAGACCAGCCTGGGAAACTAGACTTGGTGGCACATGCCTGGAATCCCAGTACTTGGGAGGCTGAGACAGGAGGAGGCCAGTGTGTGATAACTTAGCAAGACCCTGTTTTCAAAATGAAAAATAAAATAGGAGCTGGGTATGGTAGTGCATGCTTATGATCCCAGTACTTGGGAGGCTGAGACAGGAAGATCACAGGTTCCAGGCCAGACTCAGCAACTTAGTGAGGTCCTTAGCAACTTAGACCCTGTTTCCAAATTACAAATAAAATAGAGCCGGGCGTGGTGGCGCATGCTTGTAATCCCAGTACTTGGGAGGCTGAGACAGGAGGATCCGGGTTCGCGGCCAGCCTCAGCTACTTAGAGAGGCCCTCTGCAACATAGTGAGACCCAGTTTCAAAATAAAGAATAAAAAAATAGGGCTGGGGGTGTAGCCTGGAGGTAGAATGCCCCTGGGTTCAATCCCCCATACCGCCAAAAAATAAAATAGGGCTGGGGGTGTAGCTCAGAGGTAAACCCCCCCCCCCAGGTTCAATCTCCGGCAAAACACACGAAAAGAACAAAGAAAAGAAAAGGAATCGGAAGCTCAGGTTCAGGGGGCTGAGTTAGGGGAGCTATGGCTGTCTTGGGTCTGGGAGAGGAGAGCTTAGCCCAGGTGAGGAGGTGGGAAGAGGCCTTGTTGAGCATGTCAGAGGTATGATTGGTCAAACAGGGTTAAGGGGGAGAAAGAAGAACTCTTCAAAGGGCAGCCTGCAGTTTGGAGCCCCTCGGATGAGGAAGTGTTTCCTTACTTCTTCCCCCTCAGGAGTTACTGGCCAGGGCCCAGGCTTTGGCGGGAGCCTCCTTTCTCCCGGGGCAGGGCCCTCTGCATCCCCGGGGAGGGGCTGTTTATGCACAGTGGCTCCAGCTCGGGCCCCCACTTCTGTGGAACTCCATCAAAGCCTGTGGAGGGCAGGGTCCCCAGGGCCCAGGTCTCTCTGGGTCACAGAGGTCACAGGAAAAGAATCTGGAGGTCAGAGCTCTGCCCCTCCTCCACCGGCTGCTTCAAAGACAGAATCTGGTCCTCACAGCATCCCACCCCTCCCGGCAGCCAGACTCCGCGGGAGGCCGGGGAGGGGGCGCAGCCTCCAGAAGCCTGGAAGAGGGCCTCTGCAGAAACAGTGGCCAGGAATCTGGGCCCCGGGAAGGAGTTTGCCGGAAGGCTCTGGGCAGGAGGAGCCTGCTTAGCACCTGGGCTCTGCTCACGCTGTGTGACACCGGCAGCCTGCGCGACCCTTCTGGGCTCTGTGATCTCACTTGTTGGTCAAAGCCATGGGCTGGCTCCCAGGGCCCCACCTCGACTTCTTCATATCTCCCCTCCAACCCCCCTTCCTGCCCCCCCCAGCCCATCCAGCAGCTCTGTTACCTCCTGCTCCCACCCCCTCCTGATACGGTGTTACCTCCACCCTGCCGACTGTACACTTTTTACCTTTTCTTCCTTTGAGGATGTAAATGGGGTCTTTTGGTATAGAAGAAAATAAGCCTTTGGTATAAAGAAAGTTTAATTTGAAAACACACACACACACACACACACACACACACACACACACACACAGTAGCTCCCATTTGCTTTGGGGATAGAGTCCAAATCTCTCACCTGGTCTGTTGAACTCCTGGCCCCCCCAGCCCCCCCATGGGTCACTCTTACTCCAGCTATGTGGGACACGCTATATATGCAGCTCACCTCAGGCCCTTTGCACATGCCCATGTTCCCTGAGCCTAGAATCCTCTTCTCTCCATCTCTTTACCTGGTTAACATTTAACTCTTCTTTCAGATCTCTCTTTAAATGTTTCTTCCTCATGGGTCTCTTCCCTGCCCCTGCTCTCAGCCTGGGGGGCCGGGGGGGGGTCCTCTGACATAAGCTAACAGCACCTGCTCGTAGTTAGAGATCTATGCAACTAAGACCATGTCTGACAGCTGGGTGCAGTGGCGCAGGTCTGTAATCCCAGTACTTGGGAGGCTGAGACAGGAGGACTGCAAGTTCAAGGCCAGCCTTAGCAACATAGTGAGGTCCCTCAGAAACTTAATGAGATCCTGTTTCTTTTCTTTTCTTGTGGTACTGGGGGTTGAATCCAGGGGCATTCTACCTATGAGCTACACTCTCAGCCCTTTTGGCTTTTTGTTTTGAAACAGGGTCTCACTAGGTTGCTGAGGGTCTTGCTAAGTTGCTGAGGCTGGTCTTGAACCTGTGATCCTCCTGTCTCAGCCTCCCAAATACTGGGATTACAGGTATGGGCCACCACACCCAGTTCCAAATCCTAATTCCGAGGCTCACCAGTGTCGGAATTCAGGGGTCTGTTAGAAATGCAGACCCTGGCCGGGCGTGGTGGCGCACGGCGCACGCTTGTAATCCCAGTACTCAGGAGGCTGAGACCGGAGGATCCGGGTTCGCGGCCAGCCTCAGCTACTTAGTGAGGCCCTCCGCAACTTTGTGAGACCTGGTTTCAAAATAAAGGATAAAAAAATAGGGCCGGGGGTGTAGCTCAGAGGTAGAACCCCCCGGGTTCAATCCCTGGTACCGCAAAAAAAAAAAGAAATGCAGACCCTGGACCCCACTCCAAGGGTACTGAGTAAGGATCTCTGGGCTGAGGCAAAGTCATGGGTGCCAAAGCAGCGTGCCTGGCATCCTCCTGCCCGGAGCTGAGAACCGCCGCAGCGCATGCCACCTTGTGCTCCAGGCCACTGACCTGCGATTCCCAGGGGTGCTCATTTCCAGCCCAGAGGTTTTCTACAATGCGCTGAGGGCATCTGTCCCCAGAAAGATTTACAGCCTATCAGAACCCAGGATTCATCCTAATAGCTTAAAAATGCAACACAGGCCTCGGAGTAAGACAGACAGACAGACGTGCAAATTCCAGGCCCTCAACTTGGCAGGGTGACCTTGGAGTCGCCTTCCTTGTGTTTAAAATGGCAATAAACAAACTCCACCTGCCAGGGTCACGGCTGACCTGCAGAGGCACTGCCAAGCCGGCCCAGGTGCTGGGGGAGGGAGGGAGCACATGCAAGAAAACAGGAAATGCCTCGCTGTCTCCGCAGCCTCTCCCTTGCCACAGCACCCTGGGCAGGGTCTGCGCCGCCTGCCTTCTAGAGAGTAGAGTTGATGAGGAAATGGCTGGTCGGTTGTCCAGGGCTCTCACTGAGTGACCAGGACCCCAGAGTCACATCTCCCAAGATCGGGCACGCGGGCCGCAGAGCTGAGCACAAAAGGTGGGTGAGGCACAGACTCTACAGCTCAGGCTCACACTGTTCAGGTTCAGCTCTGGCTCCTCCACTCCTTGCTCTGCCTGGCTGGCAAACTCCTACTCATCCTTCAAAACCTAACTCCTAGCCAGGCGTGGTGGCACATGTTTGTAATCCCAGTACTTGGGAGGCTGAGACAGGAGGATCGCAGGTTCAAGGCCAGCCTCAGCAAACAGTGAGACTCTCATTAACCTAGGGAGACCCTGTTTCAAAATACAGATAAAGGAGTTGGGCTGGGGATGTGGCTCAAAGGTAGAATGCCCCTGGGTTCAATCCCCAGTGACACACACACACACACACACACACACACACACACACACCATAACTCCTAGCTGGCTGTGGTGGCGCATGCCTGTAATCCTAGAACTTGAGAGGCTGAGATAGAAGAAACACAGGTTCCAGCAGCCTTGGCAACTTAGTGAGATCCTGTTTCAAAAAAATAAAAAGGCTGGAGATGAACCAGGCGTGGTGGCGCACACTTGTAATCCCAGTACTGGGGAGGCTGAGACAGGAAGATCCGGGTTCGTGGCCAGCCTCAGCTACTTAGTGAGGCCATCTGCAACATAGTGAGACCCTGTTTCAAAATAAAGAATAAAAAATAGGGCTGGGGGTGTAGCTCAGAAGTAGAATGCTCCTGGGATCAATCCCCAGTACCAAAAAAAAAAAAAAAAAAACCTAACTCCTTCAAGGCCTCGCCTTCCGGGGACAAGCTAGTGGTCCATTCCTCTGGGGCTTCCCAGGCTCCTGTGCAACACACTTAGCAAATACTGGTCAGCAACTTCCCGGCTGACTTGTCCATCTCTCCTGCAGGCCTGGGACTTCCTCCAGGGCGCAGGCACCCCGATGCCTGGCATGGAAGATGTACTCAGTAAATGTTGGTTCAGTGAGAATTTCAACTTTTTTGACATTCTGAGCTCCCTTCCTCCTCCAGCTAAATGCTTTCTATTCTAAGCCCTGTTCCTCTCCCTGATCCAGGCCCTTTATTTTCTAGCACTTGAGCTTTCAGACTCCCTTTCCTGAAGGTCTATACAGCTCATCCCAGAGGTGATGCTGAAGGCGGGCTTCAGAAAGATTTAGTATTAGCTGGGTGTGGTGGCTCATGCCTGTAATCCCTGTAATTCCAGTGCTTGGGAGGCTGAGACAGGAGGATCACAGGTTCGAGGACAACCTCAGCAACACAGCGAGACTCTCAGCAACCTAGTTTGACCTTTTTCCAAGCAAAAAAATTAAAAAGGGTTGGGGGAACTAGGCCTGGTGGCACACACCTATAATCCCAGTATTTAGGAGGCTGAGACAGGAGGATCACAGGTTGGTGGCCAGCCTCAGCAACTTAGTGAGGCCTTCCATAAGTTAGTGAGACCCTGTTTCAAACTAAAAAAAAAAAAATAGGGCTGGGGGTGTAGCTCAGAGGTAGACTGCCTTTGAGTTCAATCCCCAGTACCACAAAAGAGAAAAAAGAAAGACAGTGTTAATCGTGAGCCTGTCTATCTGGCAGGCTGGCAGACATTTCTCCCCATGGAAGATGAAGTGTGCGGAGTCCACGAGGCGACGGTCATCAGGACCCTGGGGAAGGTCAACTGCAGAGGATGTGCTATAGCTTGGTGGGGAAGAACTTGGACTCTGTAGTCAATCTGCCCAGGTTCAAATCTAGCTCTTACTGAGAGAGACCTATTGACCTCTCTGTGGCTCACTTTCCCTACCTATGAAATAGGGATAATGATAAATACCTCATAGGACTGATGGGAGGATCAAGAGAATTTGTAACAGAATATTTAGCACTGTGCTTAGTAGCACACTCCTGTAATCCCAGTGTTTAGGAGGCTGAGACAGGAGGATCGCAGGTTCAAGGCCAGCCTCAAACTTAGTGAGACCCTGTTTCAGTTTCAAAATAAAATAAAAAAAGGGGATTAGGGTGTATAGCTTGGAGGTAGAAAGCCCCTGGGTTCAATCCCCAGTATAAAAAAAAAAGACAGATAAATACTTAGAACAGGAACCCCCATGTAGCTGGAGCTAATGTGACATCATTCCCCCAAGGAATTAAGTGTCACTGAGCCTAGGAAACCTTCTCTGAAGCATGGACTGTGGGCTTGTGAAGGGCAGCGCCTCCCCCACCCCATCGGGGCTTCGGGAAATGCCTGCCAATTGGCCAAATAGACAAGCAAGCTCAGATGTGACCTTGACCAAGGCCCCAAGGGGTCTCACTAGGAATCAACTCTCTTCTGACTCCATCCTGGCCAGGTGCTGGGAATCAGAGCCGAAAGGCAGGGGCTCTGCTGCAGTGGAACTCTGTCTAGTAATCAGTGGAGCCGATGTGGTGGCACCCCTGTAATCCCAGTACTTGGGAGGCTGGGACAGGAGGATCGCAGGCTTGAGGCCAGCCTCAGCAACTTAGATCCTGTTTCAAAATAAAAAAAAACAAAAAGGACTGGGGGTGTAGCTCAGAAATAGAGCATCCCTGGGTTCAATCCCCTATATAAAAAAAGAAAAAGAAACGCATGATGGGGTCCAGGGGCAGGATCTAGAAAGTTCTGAAAACAGCAGTAGAACGAGGAATAGGCCTAGGGAGTTTGGGACATATGCCACTGTTGTCATTAGTGCCACCCACTCCTCTGAGTCCATATGCACCATGCCTATCTGAGCATATTTCTCATTTAATATTTTCTTTTTTGTTTCTTTGCAGTACTAGAAATTGAACCAGGGGCATTCTACCTCCAAGCTACACCCCCAGCCCTATTTTTTATTCTTTATTTTGAAACTGGGTCTCACTAAGTTGCGGAGGGCCTCACTAAGTAGCTGAGGCTGGCCGCGAACCCAGATCCTCTGTCTCAGCCTCCCAAGTACTGGGATTACAAGCATACGCCACCACACCCAACTCTTATTTTTAATTTTGAAACAGGATCTCACTAAGTTGCTGAGGCTGGCCTTGAACCTGTGATCCTCCTGTTTCAGCCTCCCAAGTCCTGAGCTTACAGGCGTGCACCACCACCCTGGCTCATTTAATATTTTCAAGCACCAAGGGAAGGTGTTATCTCCACTTCACAGATGGGAAAGCTGAGCTCAGACAGGAAAACCCACCTGCTGAAAGGTCCCTTACAACAAATAAACAGTGGATCGGGGCTGAAGTTCAGGTCAGTCCCACCGCCCCTGCCCTTGACTAGGTCAGAGGCACAAACCGGAACTGGGAGTGCATGGGAGGGAGCAGTGCAGGGGCTGGGCAGCCACTCAGCTTCACCTTGGGGTGACATTTAGTGCCTGTCCGCCCCCATCTGGGGCCCAGCATGAGCCGTGTGTGTGTGTGTGTGTGTGTGTGTGTGTGTGTGTGTGAGATAGCTAAGGGTCTGGGTAAATAAAGGGTCTCCCAACTATGATATTATAATTATTTTTTTTTTTTTTTGCGGTACTGGGGATGGAACCCAGGGGCATTCTACCTCCGAGCTACATCCCCGGCCCTATTTTTTATACTTTATTTTGAAACCGGGTCTCGTGAAGTTGCAGAGGCCTCACTAAGTAGCTGAGGCTGGCCGGGAACCTGGATCCTCCAGTCTCCACCTCCCAAGTACTGGGATTACAAGCATGCGCCACCACGCCTGGCTAATTATTATTATTATTTGTGTGTATGTGTGTGTGTGTGGGGGGGTGCTGGGAATTGAACCCAGGGGCATTCTACCTCTGAGCTACACCCCCAGCACTATTTTTTTTTTTTGAAACAGGGTCTCACTAGGTTGCTGAGAGCCTCACTAAGTAGCTGAGGCTAGCTGCCAACCTGTGATCCTCCTGTCTCAGCCTCCCAAGTACTGGGATTACAAGCATGTGCCACCACGCCCGGCCAATGTCTCCCAACTATAATAGAGAAGCAAAATAAATAAGTTGCGGAGAGACAGGGCCAGCAGCCAGGATTTCCCAGCCTCCCTGCCTCCCTGTGCTCCTCAGGTCTAGAAAGCAGCCCAGGTGAGGGCTGGCATGCAGCCATTCCTCCCAGCTCTTCCTGAGGCTCAGAGTGCCAAACCATGACAGTATTCACAGCTCCCACCTACCAAACCTGCTGTGTGCACCAGCCCAGAGCTTTATGCTTAACACAAATTACCACCCACCCTTCACGGCACCCCTATGAAGAAGGTGGTTCCCACCATCCCATTTCACAGAGGAGAAAACGGAGGCTCAGAGATGGTCACTTGCCAAAGGTCACCCAGCTGGGGCTAAGTAGCAGAGCTGAGACTAGAACCCATGTCTGACTGGCTCCGAAGCTGGCATCCTAACCAGAAAGAGCACTAGTTTAGGAGCCTGGAGATCAGGGTCTAAGCGCTTTGTCTCATTTGCTGTGTGGCCTCGGGCAGAGTCTCTTCCCTTTCTGAGTCTTTGCCTCCCCAAGAGGAAATTGATCTAGATGACATCTAAGTCCCACTTCCCTGTAGATCTTCTGTGAACTCTCATACCCACTTCCCACCCCCGGCCCCGCCCCTGCTCTGGGAAGCCCAGCAGGATGTGGAGTGGCCACACTGGACATCAGGGGCCAGGAAAGATGATGTATACCGCCTTTTGCCCAGACCGCCTGGGACACCAGCAACCACAAACCACAGAATTGCCTCGGGCCCAGCCGTGGGGGCAGCAGCCTGGGCAGCCCTTTGAAGCCAGCACTTCCTCTGCCCTACTTCTTGCAGGCAGGGAGTGGGGATGTCTGGGTGGTGGGCATGGCTCTGCGCCCTCTGTGTGCCTAGGTCCGGAGCGGTGAGAGCGTGGTTACTCGGGCAGAATCCTAAGGCTGAGTTCAAGTGGAGGTCTCAACACAGGTCCGTCTGGCTCTGAAGACGACTTCTGCCCACCTCACCCCACAGCCAGGAATGTCTCCAAGCATCTGGGATGGACGCCCTGTCCCTGAAGTAGCCCAAATCCCAGATCCTGGAGAAGCCTAAGCCTCCTCACCCACATGACAGGTGACTACTGAGACCCACGCGTACCTCTAGCTTGACCCGGACTCCCTGCCTCACTCCTGCCCCCTACAGTCCATCCTGCACACAGCAGCCGGAGCCTTCAGAAACAGAAACCAACTGAAACGTCCCCGTGGGAGCCTTCCAGTGACGTCCAGTCATTCTCAGAAGGAGATGCCAACTCCCCCACCCCCGACAGGGCGCCCCATGACCTGCCCTCCATGCCTGCTCCTCCCTCCTCCTTCCCCCTCGCTGCCTCTACCCAGCCACGTGGCCTTCTTGCCATCCACGGCATGCCCTGCCAAGTTCCTTGCCCCTGTCTCAGGCCTCTTGCATTTTCTTTCTCTCTCTCTTTCTTTCTCGCTCTTTCTCTCTCTCTCTCTCTCTCTCTCTCTCTCTCTCCTTCCTTCCTTCCTTCCTTTCTTTCTCTCTCTCTCTCTCTCTCTCTCTTTCTTTCCTCCCTCCCTCCCTCCCTCCCTTCCTTCCTTCCTTCTTTCTTTTTTGTGGTACTAAGGATCATAGACTGGGCCTTGGGCTGGTGACAAGGAAGAGAACACATGCTCTGAGAATGGAGAGCCCTGGAGCACCGTGTGGCCGCGTGTCGCCCCTCTGACCAGCAGCTACACTCTTAAGTATGTGTCCACGAAAAGGGAGCTCTTGGGTCTACAAAGAGATGTCCACGAGAACGTCGCAGCAGCCCCAAACTGGGACTCACCCAGGTAACATCCATGGAAATTTACACATCTGTCCACCCAATGCAACACAACTCAATTTATTTATTTATTTATTTATTTATTTTTGCGGTACCGGGGATTGAACCCAGGGGCATTCTACCTCCAGGCTTCACCCCAGCCCTATTGTTTTTATTCTTTATTAGAAACGGTCTCACTAAGTTGCGGAGGGCCTCTCTAAGTAGTTGAGGCTGGCTGCGAACCCGGATCCTCCGGTTTCAGCCTCCCAAGTCCTGGGATTACAAGCGTGCGCCACCACGCCCAGCTAACACAACTAAATTTAAAAAGGAGCAGACACTGGACAGGCAGCAACAGGACGGACCTCAGGAACATCCAGCACTGACTGAAGGAACCCAGGCGTGAGCAAGCACGCAGTGTGGGCGCTCGTGGATCAAGTCCAGGCCACCAAGAGCACCACCAACACACAGAGGGGCTGGTGCAGGGGGCTGACGAAGGGGCCTGTGGGGACTGTGGAAAGGTCTCCTGTCTTGATCCAAGTGGTACGCAGGTGTGGACATTTGTAAAAAAGCCAGTTGTATAAGATGTGTCCACCCAACTTTGGTAAATCAGGCCTCAGTTTGCAGAAATGCACAATCCCTGCCCTCAGGCAATGCAGGAATGGCCCTGGTGTCCTCCGCACAGTCCTGGGTGACAGCAGCTGGCGGCCACTGAGCCCCCGCGTGTGCCAGCACTGAGCTGAGCGCCTCTGAAACAGAATCGGGTGCAACTCTTCCAGCTGCTGCACAAAATTAGGCCCCAGCAGCTCCTCCTGAGAGAGGAGGAGAATAAAGCTAGGACAGGTGACATGTCATCCCAAGTGACACAGCAGAAAGTGATGCAGCTAGGTTTGAACCTGGGCCACTGGTGGCCAAGGCCGCCTCCTGCTGCTCGGGCACCCCCCTCCCCGCCCTGCACACGCTGGCACCTCGGGCTGCCAGTCCCCGCCCACAGCCCCCTCCTCTGCAGCTGGGGAACGGCTTGTGTGTTTGGGACTGGAAGCTTGGGGTGAAAGAGCAGCTTAGGAAATGCCTCCTTCCTCCTCTCCCGCCCTCCATTCACAGTCTTCCATGCTGAGGTCATTTCAGCCCTGGACCTCGGCCCAGCAGGGAGCTCCAAAGGCTGGGCAGCTTGGGGTGGGGGCGGGTGGACCAGGGGTCTTTCTCAACCCCCTGGGGGGGTCCCCAGCCCAGCCTGTGGCCCCCAGTACCAGGAGGGCTTGAGGTTAAAGTCCCCGCCCCTGGCTCCAGTCTCCCAGTGACGCAACCCAGTGTCTGGATTCAGAGAATCATAAAATGTTTATTAGGAATAACAACCACCAGCACTACCATTTATCCCACTCGGTCTGGTGCCAAGAGCTCCACTGAGCGCTACACTGTTATCTTATTAACCCCCGCAGCGAGCCTCCGAAACAGGTGCATGGTATCCCACTCCACAGGTGAGGAAACCGGGACTCAGGGGGTTAAGCCCACAGTCTCCAGCAAGGAAGTGGAGGGCTGGCTGCAAACTCAGGTCTGTGCGACCTCAAGGCTGTCCTCTGGTCTACAGTGCCTGTCACCCTACATCACTGCTGAAAACCGTCCTTGAACTGGTCTACTGCCTTATTTTACAGGTGGGAAGACTGAGGCCCAGGGAGGGACAAGTGCTTGTTTGGGGTCTCATCAAAGGTTAGTGGCACAGCTTGGGCTGGAAGCCAGGTCTCTGCCCTTGGCCTTGCTCTCAATGAGCAGACCCGAGCCAGGCGCAGGACGGGCACCTGGACCGGAGGCGGGAGGCTCGGGTTCCAGGCAGAGGTAAATATTGACAGGACGGTGTTTACACTGTAATCGGACTCCTCCTGGCTGCCGCCCACAGCCGCCTCCTCACTCTGCAGCCCAGGAGGCAGAGGGGCGGGCGGGCGGGCGGGGAGGAGGCTGGGGGAGAGAAGCTGCTCCTCCTGCTCACAGGGGCGGGCGGCCAGAAAGCCAGGAACATCGCAGCTGGGGGAGCCTGGGCAATGCCCAACAGGGAGCTGGGGGTCTGGCTTGGGAGTCACAGGCCCAGGTTCAAGTCCCAGCTCTGCCACTAAGGGACAGCGGGATCCAAGGCCAGGTAGTGAATGGGGAGGGAGGCGGTGCAAAGGTGAAAGACATCAGCATTTCAGCCTGGCCAACCTCCGGCCTGCAACCCACCACCCCAGTCCCCGGGGGCATTCCCGGGAAGGCTGCGTTTCTGCAGAACTGAGTGGCAGCTTGGGCCAGAAGCCAGAACCTTGAAGAACGAGGCCGTGCTGCCAGTTCCTAAGTGACCTTTGAGCCTCAGCTTTCACAACTGAGGAACATGGATAACCCCACTGCGGTGTGTGTGTGTGTGTGTGTGTGTGTGTGTGTGTGTGTGTGTGAAGATCATGAAGATCAAAGAGGATGCATTTCAGTGCCCGCGGGCAGCAGTTGCTCACCTCACCCATGGTATTCTGCGGTTCTGACCCCCCCTTTGTTTTATTTTATTTGTTTTTGTTTTTGTGGTATTAGGGATTGAACCCAGTGGTGCTCTACCACTGAGCTTCATCCCCCACCTTTTTGTTTTGTTTTGTTTTGGAGATGCCTGGGATTGAACCCAAAAGTATTCTACCTCTGAGCTACACCCCCAGCCCTATTTTATTATTTTTATTTTGAAATAGGGTCTCACTAAGTCGTGGAGGGCCTCCCTAAATTGCTGAGGTTGGCCTTGAACCTACTATCTTTCTGTCTCAGCTTCCCAAGCACTGGGATTATAGACGTGCACCACCATGCCCAAATTCCAGCCCTTTTTAAATTTTATTTTCGCACAGGGTCTCACTGAGCTGCCCAGACTGGATCAAACTTGTGATCCTCCTGCCTCAGCCTCCTGAGTAGCTGGGATTTCAGGTGTACACCACTACGCCCAGCCCTAGTCCCCTTTCTGGTCAGCCCCCTCTTAGGGCCCTGGTGTTAGGCCCTCCCTCAGCTGATTTCCTGAAAGTTCTCCAGAAATTCACTCCCCTGTTTAGACCTCCCCCTCAGAAAGCCCCAGAAGCCCTGTGGGGAAAGGGAGCCATTTCTAGGCTTATCAGCAGCCAAGACAGACCTGCAGATATCCCAGCCACCCCTGTCCTTAGGGACCCAGGAAAGGGCAGAACCCCCAGTGCTACCCTGACCTGGGGTTCAGTCAGTGAGGGAGGTTCATTAAACTCTGCCTCCTGGACTATATCTTTTCAAGGACAGGAAAGTACCTGCTCATTTTTATCTGTGAATGAATGAATGAATGAATGAAGCACTTTGACCAAGGCACCCAGGAGCGCCCCACCAGGTGCTGCCACCTCCCCCGGGAAGCCTTCCCTGGCACACCGTGGGGGACGCCTGGAGCTGCAGCTCAGGGTGCGCTGCTGCTTCCTCCCTCCTTCTGGAGCTTTCGGGAACTTGTCCTTTCTCTCTACCAGGCTGCAGCCCCTTGAGGCCAGGAGCCTGGCAGCTTATTAGCCTGAAAGGAGGACGGGGGAAGGTCAGTGACCGCAGGGGAAGGGGCTGTGCTGGGGACCTCCACCTCCTCCCAGCATGGTGGTTATGGTAGCGGGCGGAGGGGCCGTGCACGTGCACAGGGACTCTGGTGTCTCTCCCAGGGCCACTCCAGCAGCCTCCTGACTGGTTTAGCAACCTCGCTCCTCCTGCCATTCTCCAAGAAGCAGCCTGTGTGGTCATCTCAGAATGCAAATCTAAGCCCTTCACATCCTTCACTCTAAACTCCTGAGAGGCTGCCTACTACTACCCTTAGGATCAAGCCCCAAATTCCTAACATGATTCCCCGAATGCACCTGCCCTGGCTAACCCCCCACCTCTGTACCTCCAGACAGCTCATTCCTGGAGGCACCCCATTTTCTCTACCTTGTACACACTGCTCCTCTGCCTGGAATGCCCTCTCTCTCTCTCTTTTTTTTTTTTTTTTTTTTTTGGCAGTACCGGGGATTGAACCCAGGGGCATTCTACCTCCAAGCTACACCCCCAGCCCTATTTTCTATTCTTTATTTTGAAACAGGGTCTCACTAAGTTGCGGAGGGCCTCACTAAGTAGCTGAGGCTGGCCGTGAACCCGGATCCTCCGGTCTCAGCCTCCCAAGTACTGGGATTACAAGTGTGCACCACCATGCCCGGCTTATTCTTATTTTTTATTTTAGTTTTTGTGGCACTGGGTATTTAACCCAGGAGCATTCTACCTCCAAGCTGCACCCCCAGCCCTTCTTATTTTTATCTTTTTTTTTTCCCCCTGAGACACAGACAAATTTATTTAGGAAAGTAGGGAATACACATTCAAGGGAGAATGCGGGCCACCCTAAGAAGGAGAGAAGCCTTATTTTTTATCTTGAAATATGGTCTCACAGAGTTGCTAAGTCCTCCTGTCACAGCCTCCCAAGTACTGGGATTTAGGCGCGCCACCACGCCCGGCTCGCTCATTCATCCTTTAGGCTACTGTTTGAACATCAAGTCCTCAGGAAGCCTCCCCCCATCTGCTCCCCAGCACCCCATGTCTCCTTGGCAACAGCAACTACACTTGTCATTTCCTGCCTGGTCTGCCTGTCCCGTGGCAGGGAGATCTGTGGGTTTCCTCCATAGTGACCACAGCCCCACGCCTCACGCTGCGCCAGTCACTTGACTCGCTCCGGGAGTAAATGGAGGAAGCCCTTCGACTATGGCGCAGTGCTTACCTCGCCAGCCCAAGTGCTAAACACTGAGCAGACGCGCAAAAAGTTGTGCTGATGGTCCCCGCGCTGTACTTCAGTCCAGCTGGCAGGTCTCAGCCAATGCCCAAAACCTTCTGCAGAGCCCACCCCCGAGAGCTGCATTCCTGGAATCCTGGGGCTGGGCTGGGAAACAGTGTATCTATTCCTTACCGAATGGCAACAGTATCCTTATTTATCAAAAACTGTAGCAATGCAAGGAAACATGAGTAACCCAGTTACCAGCACAGGCCTGGCTACCCAGGGAAAAGTGCCCGCCATACTCTGGGAACCACATTCTGAGGGGCTGGGTGGCAGGAGCGAAGCTGGGGTCTGCAGCTAGCCTCTCGTTGCAAATAATAACATTGTCCCTCATGTTCTGAATAGTTTCTGCAGTGTTTCTACATCCATTGCGTCCTCACAGTGATACCTTGAGAAGCGGAGTAGATCTGCCCCATGTGGTAGGGAAGGGGGCACAGAGAGGGGAGATGGCTGACCCAACATCACACAGCAAGCTGGTGGCTCATCGGGATTCAAACTGAGGCGTCCTCAACTCAACCACTGTACATTAATGATAACTTCCAGCCAGGTGTGGTGGTCCAGTTGTAACCTCAGCACATGGGACAGGGTGGGTGGGGGAGGACAGGAGGACTGCAGGTTTGAGGCCAGCCTCGGCAATACAGCTAGACTCCTGGAAACCTAAAGAGATCCTGTTTCAAAACACACACACACAAAAGGGCGGGGAGTGTACCTTGAAGGTAGAATGCCCCTGGGTTCGATCCCCAAGACCATACACACACACACACACACACACACACACACA
>PVJS01020846.1:0-32161 GCA_004027185.1 Glis glis
ATTGGCTAATCTCACTTAACATAATGTTCTCCAGATCTTTCCATTTTCTTGCAAATGCTGTTATTTTGTTCTTCTTTATTGCTGAGTAGAATTCCACTGTGTGTATTTCCCATAATTTTGTAATCCATTCATCTGTTGATGGACATCTAGGTTGGTTCCATAATTTGGCCACTGTGAATTGTGCTGCTATGAACATGGGCATGCATATATTACTGTTGTTTTCTAGTTTCAATCCCTTTGGTATGATACCCAGTAGTGGTATAGCCTTACATATGAGATTATACCAACATCATTCTCGGTGCTACATGTGGGGGGGAGGCGGGAGGGAGGGACACTAAGAGCTGTGGGCATGTATGTTAACACCAAACTGATACTCATTGTGATGTGAGACTACAATGCACCAATAAAAACAAAAGAAACCATGAGACAATGTGGGGATCACTTTATTCAAATGGGTAGGGTAGCACAAGAATAGCAGTAGAACCAGTAGTAGAGGTGGGAAGGGGAAAGCAGAAAAAGAGAAACCTATAAAAACTAGAGTAGAGGCCAGGCGTGGTGGCGCACGCTTATAATCCCAGTACTTTGGGAGGCGGAGACTGGAGGATCTGGGTTCACGGCCAGCCTCAGTTTTCTCACTCTCCCTGTCTCTCTCTCTCTCTCTCTCTCTCTCTCTCTCTCTACCTAGTGAGGCCCTCCGCAACCTCGTGACACCCGGTTTCAAAATAAAGTATAAAAAATAGGGCCGGGGGTGTAGTGCGGAGGTAGAATGCCCCCGCGTTCAATCCCCCGGTACCGCAAAAAAAAAAAAAAATTAGAGCAGAGGAACAGACAGAATGAGAAATAGACTGAGGGGAGCATGATAGAAGCCAGGGAGGCTAAGGGTTTCAGGAAGAAGAGACTCATGGAAAAACAAAGCAAATGGAACACATATACTTACCACTTTCCCCCTAAGGAACAAAACAAAACAAAGCACCTTAAAACATTTTTAAGTTATAACTGCACAGAGAATAGAATAGGAGATACCATACCGACAATGTTTTGTTTTCGAAATCGCTAAGGAGATGGGAGAGTGTCTCTGACTTCATAGGAAACAAGAGAGATTACCAGGAAAATAATGCAAGAAAACTTTCAGAACTGAAGCACACAAGTTTCCAGAATGAGAGGGTCCAAGAGGATAAAGAATAAATACACTAAGCTACATCGCTGAGAAACATCAGCGTATAGGAAGAGATCCTAAAAATTTCCAAAGAGATAAAATGGGTCATCTATTTAGTCATTTACTCAATAATTATTTACTGGGGGCCTACTATATGCAATCACAAGATGCCTTAGTATCGCAGATCCAAAAGAAATTTAGGAGTGAGCTTTATAGATATCAAGCCATATTGTGAAGCAAGAATAGAAAGTGCAAAGGCCTTGAATTGCAAGTGTTCTTGGCAAGTGTTATTCACACAAGTCAGTGTGATCAAAATAGAATGAGTGGGGAAAGTGGAGGTGGGGGAGTGAGAGGAATAAGTAGGGGCAGATGCAGTAGCAACTTAGGATTTTGAATTATACTCTAAGTGGGTCAGGTATTTGTTAGAGGGTTTGGGGCAAAACAATTCTATAACATGACATATTTTTTTAACTTTCTATTGCTATCATACTAAGAATAGATTCTAATGAAATCAAAGGCCAAAGTAGAGACCTGCGAGGAGGTCACCAAAATAATCCAAATAAAAAGTCACATTATTGTGTACCCAGATGTAACAGTAGAGAGGGTGAAAAGTATCTAGATTGTAGGCATGTCTTGAAAGAAAACCTGCTAGTATTATGAATGGATTAGATGTACAGTAGTAGAGGAAAAGAGCATTTGAAAACAAGTGTAAGCTTTTTGGCCTGTGCAACTAGTAGAATAGAATTGCCATTTATAATGATATGAAAGAGTGTGGAAAAAGCAGGTTTTGAATAACATTTTGAGAAATGTTAATCTACAGAAATCTATTTGGCTTCCTTTGGAAATATCCAGAAGGGGTTAGACATGCAAGACTGGATTTTGAAGGGGAGAAGTAGGCTGGAGATACCATTTGGAAAGTAATATTAGTGAGTAATGATGGCTCCAAACTCTCAGGGGCTTAACAAAATTGAACTTTATTCCTCACTTGTGATATTGAAACAAATGTGTATTGCTATTTGGTGGAGGCCTTCCTCGTGGCTATTCAAGAACCATGTAGGACCACCCCTATGTGGCTCTGCTTTCTGTCTCAGGGTCCTCTGCATTCGGTCAGAGAGTGAGGGGAAAGGATGGATAAATTATATGAGAAAAATCTAACGGGCCAGGTCAAGAAAAAGATACAGATTGCTTCTGTTTGCATAGCTGCGTATCGTGACAAGGAAGCCTGAAACAGGTAGGCCAGCCATGTGCTAGGGAAGAAGAGGACATGGGTTTGGTGAAAAACTTGCTGGTCTCTTCTACAGGCATACCTTCTAATGACCAAACACTCATTCTTGTTTCTTCTATCTATAAAACACACATGCACACATGCGCACGCACACACACATATGCACAGACACACACATGCACACGCACACACACACCTTCTCCCCAAAGGTTGCAACCTCAAGCCCCATACATTCCCTGGATACAGCTTGTGTCTAGACACTCCAAGTATGTGGTGCCCATTAATTCATTCATCTATGAAAACAACAACAAAAAAAGAAGTTCACACCACAGTGAACTTCAGAGAACAAATAGGGATAAGATAAATGCAATCAAACTTCCTACTCCAAAGGGGGAAGTACGGCATGAACGTTGCAGTCACTGGAATCCACGGGGACTGCACGGTGACGACCCTGTCTTTGGAAGTGAGCAGATGCCTTGATGATGTTCTGATCCAGCTCTGTGGGATGAGCTCACCTGCCCGTTATTTTCAGTGGCAACATGGGAAGTGGGTGCTGTGCAGCATACCCTTCTTCCTGGCTACTCGACTTTCAGCGCACTTCCTCCTGATGCACTTCTGAAGTCCCAAAGATCGTGCTAAGGCTCGAATAAGCACAGGCTTCTTAGCTGGACTCACAGTTCCGTGGCAGTATATTTCCTCATTTCTTAGTAGGCTGCAAGTCGATTTGCACCCGGTCAGTGCCCTTGTCAGTCACTACATCTAAGTTTTTTCCTGATAAAATTCTCAAACTGATGCTGATCTGTAAGTTGGCTTCTGTGCCTCTTCCTTCTCCCTCTTAAGTAAACAGAAGCCAGCCTGAAACTAGCTTGATAGGCTAGTTTGATAGTTATGATAAGCTTAGGGAGAAAAAGCAGGTTTTTAATCTAATCTTTGCTACGGGGCTAATCATAATGGCTCTATGTCTCTCAAAGCCTTGTTTAATCTTCTCTCTTACTATTCAGGATCGAGAAGCACTTGGCTCTTCCATTTGAAATTTTAGATTCTTTCTGTGCCTTTCATTCCGCTTATAAACCAGATGATTTTTCTGACTCTGAAGCTCATCTTTTTCTTTTAGGCCAAACGTACCCAATAACAAGGAACACACACTACTACACTTTTACTTTCTAACTCTTTCCCTGGAGGTACAAGTTCATCAGTAACAAATCTGCTCCCAAGATCCCACAGAAAATGCTTTAACCAGATGTTTTCTGCTTCATTACACAGGAACCATCATCCCTGCCTCTCACATCAGCTTTGCTTCCTGACACCCAACCACTAAGAAAGAGCCACATATTTTTTTTTCTTTAGCCAAAGTAATTTAGTTTTATTTAGCTTGCTGTGGCAAGGGATGATACACATGAAAATGATCATAGGGCATTTCATAGAAGTTAGGGAAGGATAATTTTAACTTGGGAGGCTGTTATGCTCAGATCTAGAATGACCCCTGAAGAGCTCAGGGTTGATATAGTTGGGTCATGAGGGTTGTAATCTCATCAGCAGATAAATCCACTATAATGGATTTATCTGGGTGGTGGCCAGGGCCAGTAGGGTGTGGCTAGAGAAGGTGGGTCCCTGGCAGGTGCAACGTTGGGAATTATGCATGGCTCCTCCTCTCCTGGATTGCACTCTCTCTTGCTTCCAGCCGCTTGCCTGGGTGATGTGAGGAGCAGAGCCCATGTGCCCTTCCTCTCTCTGCTTCCTGCCGCCATGGCCTGAGCTCCACTTCCACACCCCAGCCTCACATGGACTGAACTCCAAGATTTCCCAAAAAATGTGAGTAAATAAATCTTTCTTCCTCTAAGTTGTGTGGTCAGGTTGACTGGGATGCAGCGTGAGAATGCTGACTAATAATGACTGAGGTTAGTCATAAGTTTTTCTCGGGAGGACTGGGTCAGGAAACACAAAATATATAGCAAAGTGTTGCACCAGTCTGTGAGCTCACCATGTCCTTGTAGAGGCATAGGGAAGTGCTTTCTCTATTCTTCTGTTTCCTGGAGTGTGTAGGTCTGATCAAGCTATAGAAAAAGAATCTATCAGGCCCCACTGAAACTCTTCACATCTCCTGCCCTGTTTTTGAAAGAAATGATCACTGCATCCAAATGCCAGGAAGATTTTCGGCCAACCTCAGAAACCAACGAGGCCGCAGAGTTCAGGAAGGAGTGTAGCAGCTGAAAGACAAATGAAATAGCACGTTATAATTCTCAAGTTTTATAAATATAACGGATTCTTGCAAAAAAAAAGAATCTAATTGCAGATAGTGTGTGATGCATATCATGTTTTTGTTTGATACGATTATCTATTTTATGAATAGTAAATAAATCCATTTACGCAAAACATCATTTTATTTAAGATATCACATGCTCCCCAACATAGGCACACCCTAGCTATTGCTATGGACCCTTTTTAAAATTGTAGTAGTCTTACCTTTAACTAAGCTGAAGGATACACCATCATCTCCCAACGATACAATCTATACAAACTTGGAGCATATGCAACATGTTTTAATTTTCTATTATGATTATGCCCCACTTCAGACACAGATTTGGTCTCAGTTAAGACCATATCTCAAAATCTCAATGGCTTTTACACAAAGTCCAAACTAATGTTCTTAATTGATGGACAGCCTTTCACCAGGTCATTCAAGGATCTGTCCTCCTCCCATCTGTGGCTTCATCCTTGAAGTCTTCCACATCTAGCCAGAATATGGGAAGAAAGATTGAAGAGTAAGTGTAGAAGACATTTGGGGGCTAAGCCTGGAAAGTGTACTTGTCACTTCTCACATTACTTTTGCCTAAAATTAAATCAAACGGCTATATCTAAATGTAAAGATGGCTAGGAAATGCAGTTCAGTTGTGACCTCTGGTTCCCTGAGCAACTATCTAGTCTTTAACACGGGAATGACAGCATATAAATAGATATTTAGAATCAGAAGGCCTGATAAGATCACATAAGAACAAATTCAGATAGAACCTTGGGGCACTCCAAACTTTAAAGGTCAGGAAGGTAAGGAAGAATCTTCAAATCGGACCAGAAAGTGGCAAAGGTGGGTCAGGAGGAAAGCCATGTGAGGATGGATTCTCAGAAGCAAAATGATAAAGGAGTTTCGAGAAGGATAGAGATCAGCATCTGCCAATGCTTTTGACAGGCCAGGTACAATGATGAGAAATGAACCCTGAACGCAGTATCATGGAAGTCACCCGTGCTCTTGACAGAAGCATTTTTCAGGGAGTAGGGAAGATGAAAGCCAGGATGAGGAGCTACTAGAGTCAGTGAGCATTGATGATCTTTTGGAGTATTCTGTCATAAAGAACAGGACATCAACGGGGTGGTAGCTGGATTAGCATTTGTGGTCAAATGAGGGCATGCATTTTTCTCGTTGCTTATTTTGTCTATTCATTTTTGAGAAAAGAACTATTACAGTATTTTATCTTAATTATTTGAAAAGGTCAACAAGTTTATAAGTGAAATAATCACATTTTAGCAACTGGAATTTTTCTTTTGTTCACATGTAAATTATTATTTTCATAATTTTATTGGTGCATTGTAATTTTACAGCACAGCGAGATTCAAAGTGGTACATTTATATATGCACACATTACTTGGTGTGTTTCCTTCCGGTTCCCACCCCACTCCCCGCCTCCTCCTTCCCCATACATGTTAGTGAGATTGCTGGTGATACGTTCATATGTGGACATAGCATTATTGGAACTGTGTCTTTCCTCAAGCCTCTTTTGCCCCCTCCCATTCCCTACCATCCCCTTCCACTATTCTGCCGGTCTCTCTCCTCTTTTATCTGAAGTCCCTTTTGTTTCCTATTTTCCCTCTAGCTTCCACACATGAGAGAAAACACAGGACTCTTCTGAGACTGGCTGATCTCACTGAATAGTGTTCTCAAGTTCTATCCGTTTTCCTACAGATATTTCAATATGTGTATTTTTTGAATTGCATTGAAGAATTCGGCTACTCCATTTTAGTTTAAAAAATTCCTATAACACTGATCTGTTTTCAGAATACTACGTTAGATACTTGTTTATTAGGTCTGCTGTTTCTTTTTTAATAATCTTTTATTGGTGCATTGTAGTTGTGCATCATAATGAAATTCATAATCATACATTCACAACATTATTTGGTCTGTTTCCCTCCCCATAGCCCCCCCTTCCCTCCTTCCTCCTCCCCCAATCTACTTCCACTACTCTATTGGTCTCTCTCCTAATTTTTGTGAGGTCCCTTTTCTTTCCTATTTTCTTCTGCATATAAGAGAAAACATTCAACTCTTGATTCTCACAATCTGGTTGATCTCACTTAGCATAATATTCTCCTGTTCCATCCATTTTCTCTCAAATGAAAAAATTTTGTTTTTTATGTCTGAGTACAACTCCGTTGTATGTAAGCTTTTTGCTTTAAAATTATACACATGAAAACTAATGAAATAGCATTGAACTAATGAAATAAGTAAAAAGTATTGATTTGATAGAATATTTCAGATAAAGGATAACGTATGGACTGCTCATTTTCATTATAGGCCTTAAATCCTCGAATCTTAAACTATGTGCAAGTATAACTTTAATATAAATATTATAAATGATAGCTACATAGGTAGCTTAGCTATGAAATGGGTGAGGATGTTTGATTTCATTAATGTAGCAAAGAAGTCAAATAAAAGAAAGACACCAAAATATTTCTACTGAATTTAGTCATGAGGAATTTATTTGGTGACAATATGAGAGTATTTTCAGAAGCAAGGAGGAAGTAGAAATAAAAATTGAAAATAAGCGAAAGGAAAATGAAAAGACGGTGTCTTGGTGCAATTTCCGTTGCTATAACTGAATACCTCTGACCGGGTAATTTATAAAGAACAGAGGTTTATTTAGCTCCATTAGTTCTGGAGGCGGGAAGTCCAAGAACAAGGCATTGGCAATTGCTCCACATCTGGTGAGGGCCTCCTTCCTGCATCATGACACAGTGGAGGGCATCACACGATGAGACGCAGCAAGCATGCTGGAGAGAACTCGCTTTTATAACCAAGACACTCCTGTGATAACAACCTCACTCCCTGCACAGCAACGCTAATTCACTCATGAGGGCAGAAGACTTGTTAATCCACTCCTGAGAGCAGAGGGATTAAGTTTCCAACACATGGCCTTTTGGACCACATATTCAAACCATAGCAGACAAAAACAGAAAGTTTCTTAGTTCATTTAAGACATTATGTTTCTTTAAAAAGTAATGCAGCCGTGAGGAGGAGAGAGACGTGCACACAGTTAGGGGGCCGCACGGGATTGGTGATGAAAGGCAGCTGAGCATAGTGACAGACACAGAGGGAAGAGCCCATGTAAGGCTGAAAGGGATATAACGGGTGGGATAATTGCTGGAGCAAGATCTCCAAGGAGACTGGGGATCTGGAGCTTCGGTGAGGATTTAGTCTTCGCCAAAAGTAGAAGACATATGGTTCATTCTGTGAGACTGGAGAAAACAAGGTGAGACCAAGGGTGAGGGTGCGTTCTGGGTTGAGTTTTGCCCCCCCCCCAATTCATATGTTGAATCTCGAAACCCCAGTACCTCAGAAAGTGTCCTTAGTTGGAAATAGATCCTTTCCCTATGAACTACATTAAGATGTGAGACTAGAATGCACCAATAAAAGTATTTTAAAAGGCTTTGATTAAGTTAAAGTGAGGTCATTAGGGTGGTCCCTAGCCCAATATGACTGGGATCCTTATACGAAGAGGAAATTCGGACACATAAGAAACACCAAAGGTGTGCACAGAGGATTGACCTTGTGAAGAGACAAGAAGTTGGCCATCACAAGCCAAGGAGAGGCCTCAGAGGGAACCAATTCTACTGGTGTGTCATCTTGGGATTCCAGCCTCCAGAACTGTGAGAAAATCAATTCCTGTTGTTTAGATCACTCCATCCACGGTATTTTGCTATGGGAGCCCTAAAAAATGAATACAGGCTGGGTAAAGCAAGGTGTTTTAGTGACTTAGAAGATAATGTGACCTGAGAGTTAAAAGAGGCAGCAGTGGCAGATGGCTGAGCTTAAGGAGACTAGTAAAAGTTGGAAACAGTTACTGTTGAAGATTGCTTCATTTAGAGTTTGTCCTCTCTTAGATATAAACATATCAGGGGCAAACAACACAGTGAACATTAGATTTATATTCTAGATTAATGGTTCTCAACTGGTGGCAACTTTGATCTATATTTGATTATATTTAGGCATATCTGGAGGTATTTTTGGTTGTCACATGTCGGGGAGGGATGCTACTGACAATCCAGTGAGTTGATACCAGGGATGCTCAGCATCTTGCAATGGCACAGAATAGACGCCACAACCAAGAATTACCAGCTAGCTGGGCGTGGTGGCGCACACTTGTAATCCCAGTTCTTTGGGAGGCAGAGACTGGAGGATCCGGGTTCGCGGTCAGCCTCAGCGCGCATGCGCGCGCGCACAATCAATCGATCTCTCTCTCTCTCTCTCTCTCTCTCTCTCTCTATCTATCTAGTGAGGCCCTCCGCAACTTTGTGAGACCCGGTTTCAAAAATAAAGCATAAAAAAAATAGGGCCGGGGGCATAGCGCAGAGGCAGAACACCCCTGTGTTCAATCCCCGGTACCGCAAAAAAAAAAAAAAAATTACCAGCTAGAATATCAACAGTATTGAGGTTGCCAAGCCCTTGTCTGGGCAAGAATCAGATTCCTAAGACAACATCATGTTCTGATCTGATATATGTATTCACAGATTATATAAGTTAAATATATGTAGAGATGAAGAGTCAGACAACTGATATATGTATTCACAGATTATATAAGTCAAATATATGTAGAGATGAGGAGTCAGACAAACTTAAACAATTTTATCCAGACATTCATGATCAAAACAATGCCAGACCCAGCAAGACTGCCCTTCTAAAACAGCAGTATAATAAAAAGACGTTAAAGTCAAGTAAGATTCAAATTCTGCTACTTTATAGCTACATGGCCATAAAGAAGTGATTTGACATCTATAAGCCTCAGAAAATTAAATGGAAACCCCTTGAGGTAATATGTGGATAAAATAAGATATTTCATGTAAAAAAAAACTGCCACGGAGTTATAATAGCTATCTTTTGTTAAGGCTGTGTGCCAGACATTTTTTCTTTTTTTGTGTGTGTGTGGTACTGGAGATTGAAGCCAGGGTCATTCTACCTCTGGGCTACACCCCCAGCCCTATTTTTTTTATTCTTTATTTTGAAACAGGGTCTCATTAAGTTGTGGAGGGCCTCACTAAGTAGCTGAGGCTGGCTGCGAACCTGCAATCCTCCTGTCTCAGCCTCCCAAGCGTGCGCCACCACTCCTGGTTGCCAGACATTTTTTTCTAAGTTTTATAAGAATTTTCTTGTTTAATCCTCAGAACAACCTTATTTGGTAAGTACACCCATTTTACAGAAGAAGAACATAGTACTGGAGCGGTCCTGCAAAACCAACCCTCACCTTCCTCGCACAAAACAACAACACATAAAATGTACATTAAGCTTCTGTTGCATATGTGAACTTAACCTGGGCTCTGGACACAGTTTAGATTCTATCTTATCAGTTTATGAAAAGTCACATGGAATGCATTATGATGCATAATCGCAATGCACCAATAAAGGTAAAATAAATTTCTTCATACTATATGTATATATTTACATAATTTTTCTGGTATGCAAGAACCTTGTTTTATTTACTGCTGGGCCATCAGCATATAAAAATCTGTTCACTGAATTAATGACTATCACCTTGGTTAGTAATATAGCAAAAATAACAGATCATTTGGGGTAATTTAAAACTTACATCCAAAAAATAATTTTAAATTAAGCTTTCTAATTGGTATTTATGTATTTTGATTACACATATTTTAAAAACCAGTTTGCAAAATAGAACACAAGTCTAAATGGATGGAATGTTTCTTCTCTCACTTTCATCTAAAGGAAAACCCTCTTCTTGCCCCTTTTCTAAAGATATCTCCTATACTTGCCAATTTAACCACTGCACAAATAATGGGTTTTGAGAGACAGGCAGTCCTAAAAATGTGTTTGACCTCTTACTTCAAAGCTTTGGATTTCAGTGGGCTACTACTTACCAAACTCCTTCTATCACAAGGTTCTAAAGAAATAGAGGGCCAAGAAAACAGTATCTCTGCCTTTGAATTACTCATAATCCCAAGGGAAGGCAGATACTGGAGCAATTCACTTACCTCAGTCAAGAGTGAGAAGTGGAATTACAGAGGCATATGCAAATACCATAGGCGAATAGAGGAAAAAAGTAAAAGAATTGGAGATTCTGAGCTTAGAGGATTAGGAGAAAGCAAGAGACTAATGGCAGAAAAGAGGCGCAGCACCATAGTCATACCTTAATTCATTGTGAACATGCTTCCAAGTTAATAAGTTAGAAGTAGAAATCTGATAACTTTCTTAAAAACATGTTTGGTATGCTCTTGCCTTATGTCTCATTTTAAATCAAGCATTAAGGGAATGAAGTATTTTAATCATAACTTTGCCAATATATCTATCTAAAGGCCTGTTGCTATTTCTGTCCTCCATGAAATTTTGGTCTCCAAGAAAGGCAAGATTACGGTTTTTTCTTACAGCTTGAGTTGGTGTAGTATATCCTTGATTATCAGAAATACTCTTGTAGTTTTGGGATTTTGAATTGGTGAATATTCATGATGTGTGGAAAAGCGCGATACATACTAGGATCCTGATCACACAAATGGGATGTTGTGCATGTGTACACAGGAATCGGGAAGCCACGGCGAACTAAGCAGCTTGTGACTGGATGACTTTCTTCTTTGCTTCTTGTGTTTTTCTTTCCTGCAATGCACATATTAGCTATAAAGGTTATTTTACAAACCTGAAAAAAAAGAAAGGAGGTACAACAGAAAGAGAATGTGTGGAAAACTTCGATAAAAATCCACTCTTTAAGACTGAAACTACCAAAAATCAACAAGTAAAAATTGCTATCAGCCATTGGGGAAAAAAAGTCCAAGAAATGAGCTCAATTCATATCAATATCATGGTCCAGCTGCTATACCAGATAACTAAGGGTGGAGGACAATTCTTTTGTCCTGAGGAAGTTCAATAGTTAGTGGGAGAAACAGATGAAGATGTTGGTATACAATACACATGATATAAGATACGATGGTGGAGGTCAGCCCAGGCTGCTATGGAGCTCTTGGGGGAAGGGGCACCTGACCCAGTCCTGGAAATCAGGGAGACATTTGGAAAGTGGGGCTTCTGGAGAGAAAATGCTTCTACTGCATCCTGAAGGATGTGTAGGAGTCAGGAAGTCACAGAGCCTGGGATAAATAGTGGAAGGACATTTCAGTCAGAGGAAAGAACACTGCAGAGGCCCTGAGGGGAGAGAAAATGCATGGTCAGTTTGAAGATTTGCAAAAAGCAGAACACAGCTTTAAAGGGAGTAGTAAAATGGCAAGATAGAGGGACAAGAGCCAAATTTTAAAGAGCCTTGTAGGTCAAGCAACAGAGATTTGACTTTACCCTGAGACCAACAGGGCCGCTGAAGGGTTTCTGCTGGAGGAGGCTCCTGAACAGATTTGTACTTTAGAACACTCGCTCTGGTTATAGTGTGAAGAATGAATCAGAGGCATAAAATAGTGCAGACAGGAGCAGTCAGGAGGCTGTTTCAGGAGCAAGGAATCTGAATGAAGATAATGTCAATGAGGATGGGACAGGGGAGATGGATTTGAGCAGCGCTAAACTTTAAATCTCTATCCAAATGAAAACAGTAGCTGCAATGTTTTCCAAGTGGTTGCTATGGGCATGGATGTGCCTGTCATTTACAACAACTACATGGACAGATGAGGATATTGAGGAGCCTGTTGTGATAGTTGGTCTGATTTGTCAACTTGACTCACCCCAGATCATGCGACTTTGGTTGTGTAACAGCGGATTGAACCGGAAGTCCTGCCCTAAATATGGGTAGCAGGGTTCTGATAGGTGCAGGACTTGGATAAAAGAAGGAGAAAGCCGCGTAGAAGGAGCCGCGACTCTTCCTGAAGAGAACGCATCTGCTCTCGTTTGAGATCGTCAGTCTGCAATTTTGCCGTTTTCTTGAGGAGCTTCTTGATCTTCTGCTCTCATCTGGGATCCTCGGCCTCCAGCCTTCGAACTGAAGCTTCACCGTCATTTCTCCGAGGAGTTTCCTTGTCTTCACATCTTGGACTGGACTGAATTGGTGGTTACTTTGATCCTGGGGCTCCAGCTCCGAGGAGTTTCCTTGTCTTCACATCTTGGACTGGACTGAATTGGTGGTTACTTTGATCCTGGGGCTCCAGCTCCGAGGAGTTTCCTTGTCTTCACATCTTGGACTGGACTGAATTGGTGGTTGCTTCAATCCTGGGGCTCCGGCTCTTGGACCACTCGACTAGCTGCTGATTCCTCTGACTCTTCACGTGCAGTTGAGACTTGGGACTGCATTGTGAGCTGATCTAATAAATATTTTTCCCCCTCCCTTCCTTTCTTCATTCTGTGAATTCTGTTGATCTGACCAATACACGTTAAGTGGAGAAGCTGGAACTCAGCCAAGGGCATCTGAACCAGAACCCACTCCCACCCCACCACCACACTTTGAAGTGTGTCTGGAAATGTAAAGGGGGAAGACAAGTATGTTTCCTGGTGCTGCTGCTGAGACTTTGTGCCCAATGAAGCCCCGGTGAGTTAGCAAACCCAGCCCTCTTTCTCTTGGATCAGATTAACTGCACCACACAGGAGTCAGATGACTAGACAAAGGAAAAATAGAAAGTTTTGATTAGAGTGTGGAAATCCAGAGGATTATCAGAAACTACTTTGAAAAGATATACTCAAATAAAATGGAAAACCTAGAAGAAATCAACAATTTTCTTGACACATACAACCCTCCCAAATTGAATCAAGAAGATATAAAAAATTAAACCAACCAATAACAATCAAAGAGATTGAAGAAGCAATAAGGAGCCTACCATCAAAGAAAAGCCCAGGTCCAGATGGGTTCCCAGGTGAATTCTATAAAACCTTTATAGAAGAACTAATCCCAATATTCCTCAATTTATGCCATGAAAGAGAAAGAAGCGGGACTCTACCAAATACATTCTATGAAGCCAACATCACATTAATACCAAAACCAAATAGAGACAGCTTAAGGAAAGAAAACTACAGGCCCATATCATTGATGAACCTAGACGCAAAACAAAATACTAGCAACATGCATTCAAAACCACATCAAGAAAATTATACACCATGACCAAGTCGGGTTTATCCCAGGGATGCAAAGCTGGTTCAACATACATAAAACAATCCATGTAATTCACCACATAAACAGAACTAAAGACAAAAATCACATGATCATTTCAATAGATGCTGAAAAAGCATTTGACAAAATCCAGCATCTATTCATGCTAAAACCACTGCAGAGAATCGGAATAAAAGAAACATACCTCAACATCATAAAGGCAATATACAATAGGCCCACAGCCAACATCATACTGAATGGGGAAAAACTTCGAGAGTTCCCCTTAAAAACAGGAACAAGACAAGGATTGTCCGCTGTCACCACTCATTTTCAATATAGTACTTGAGACTCTAGCCAGAGTAATAAGGCAAGAGAAGGAAAAAAAGGAGTACAAATAGGAAAAGAGGAAGTGAAACTATCTCTATTTGCAGATGACATGATATTATACTTAGAAGATCCAACAAACTCAACCAAAAGGCTTATAAAACTGATCAACAAATTCAGCAAAGTGTCTGGATACAAAATCAATATTAAAAAATCAGAAGGTTTTCTGCATGCCAACCGTAAATCCACTGAAAAATCCAGAAGACATTTCCACTCACGATATCCCCCAAAGCAATAAAATACTTGGGAATAAACCTAACCAAGGAGGTAAAAGACCTCTATAAGGAAAATTATAAAACATTGAAAAAAGAAATTGAAGAAGATCTTAGAAGATGGAAAGATCTCCCATGCCCTTGGGTAAGCAGAATAAATATCATCAAAATGGCCATCCTTCCAAAATTGATCTACAGATTCAATGCAATACCCATTAAACTACCAAAGTCATTCTTCACTGACATAGAAAAATCTGTCCTTAAATTCATTTGGAACAACAAAAAACCCAGAATAGCCAAAGTAGTTCTCAGCAACAAGATCCATGCAGGAGGCATCACAATACCTGACTTCAAACTATACTACAAAGCCATAGTAATAAAAACAGCATGGTATTGGCACAAAAGCAGACACATAGATCAATGGAGCAGAAGAGAAGACTCTGAAACAAATCCACATACTTACAGCCAATTGATTTTTGACAAAGGGGCTAAAAACATCCACTGGAAAAAAGATAGCCTCTTCAACAAATGGTGCTGGCAAAACTGGCTAACCATATGCAGAAAAATAGAAATAAACCCCACTTTCTCACCTTGTACAAGAGTCAATTCAAGATGGATCAAAGACCTAGAAATCAGACCAGAGACCTTGCAGCTACTCGAAGAGGACATAGGCCCAACACTTCAACACATAGGCACAGGTAAAGACTTCCTCAACAAGACCCCAAAGGTACAGGAAATTAAAATAAGGATCAATACATGGGATTGCATTAAACTGAAGAGCTTTTGTGCAGCAAAGGAAACAATCAAGATCCTCAACAGAGAGCCGACAGAATGGGAGAATATTTTTGCCAGCTACTCCTCTGATAGAGGACTAATATCTAGAATATACAGAGAACTTAAAAAAATCACCACTAAAAAAACAAATACCACCAGGCGTGGTGGTGCACGCTTGTAATCCCAGTACTTGGGAGGCGGAGACTGGAGGATCGCAGGTTAACAGCTAGCCTCAGCTATTTAATGAGGCCTTCTGTGACTTAGCGAGACCCGGTTTCAAAATAAAGAATAAAAAATAGGGCTAGGGGTGTAGCTCGGAGGTAAAATGCCCCTGGGTTCAATCCCTGGTACCACACACACAAAAAAAATAACCCAATAAAAAAATGGGCAAGTGAACTAAATAGACACTTCACAGAAGAAATACAAATGGCCAATACATGTATGAAAAAATATTCAACATCATTAGCAGTCAGAGAGATGCAAATCAAAACTACCCTGAGATTTCACCTAACCCCAATTAGAATGGCAATCATTAAAAACACAGACAACAACAAATGCTGGCAAGGATGTGGAGAAGTAGGAACTCTAATACATTGTTGGTAGGATTGCAAATTAGTGCAACCACTTTGGAAAACAGTGTGGAGGATCCTCAGAATAATGGGAATGAACCTACCATATGACCCAGCAATACCACTTCTAGGCATCTACCCAAAAGATCTGAAACCAAACTACCAGACTAATGCATGTGTATCTATGTTTATAGCTGCACAATTCACAATTCCCAAACTTTGGAACCAGCCAAGGTGTCCATCAACAGATGAATGGATTACAAGGCTATGGGGTATGTACACAATGGAATTTTATCCAGCCATAAAGAAGAACAAAATTACATCATTCGCAGAGAAATGGAGAGAACTAGAGAGCATTATGCTAAGTGAGATTAGTCAGTCACAAAGAGTGAAAAGTCTGATGTTCTCCCTAATATGTGGAAGCTAGGGAGAATGAGACTTAGAAGGGACTCCAGACAAAGAAGAAGAAAACTTTAGATGAACAAAGAAGGTGACCTAACTGAGGGAGTTGGGAGAGGGGTGGAGGGAAACACACTAAAGCACATGATGTAGGTACAGAAACTTATATGACTCAATCACTATGCAGAGCACAAAAGGGAGGGAAGGGGGAGGGAATAGGGTGGGATTGGAGGGAGGGCTAAATGAGCAATGTGTGCATGTATGATTCTGCTACCCTGACATGTATCAAAATGTATAATTACAATGCACCAATAAATGAATATATATAAAAAAAAGAAAGTTTTGATTAGAAGACAGAAGACCTACCGTGATGCCATGAGGAGGAGGTCAAAGGTGTGGCCAGTTACCTGGAGAAAGGCCACTAAAATCAGATCCCACTCCAAACTTGATATAGGAGAAAAGGTAGACACATGGGAAAACAGTCTCACTACGCTGTTAGATAAAACTTTATAGTTTGAGGTAGGACATGAGCGTGATCCCTTTATAAAATAGAGATAGATGATGAATATGTAGACAGATATTAATGATGGTTATCTCTGAACCACAAATGCATTTCAAAATTTTTCTTCCTTTTGTTTGTCCTTTTGCCAAAATGATAAATGTATTATTTTATTAGGGAGAAAATCATCTAAAGATTGCCTAAGTGCACTGGCAAGGAACACCAAGACAGCCATTGAAGTCATGGCGAAGGAAGAAGCGTGTCCTGGGAGTGGATGGCTAAGATCCATGAGGATGAAAGGAGGCTGGCTAAAAAAGATGACGTTCAGGAGGAAGAAAAGAGCAGAGGACCAGAAGCATTTTATGAACAAGGGCTGTGGCCACTCAGCCATGTCCAGCAGGAAAGTGAAGGGGAGGAATTTCCACCTAAGATTTCAGTGGTCCTAGGATCTTCAGGGGAGATTGGGTTTTTCATAATGCCATAAAAGGAAAGAAAATTTCAAGGACAAAGCTTGTGCTGTAAAGAAACTCGTTCTCAAGGGAGTGGGAGCTCCAGAAAACACACTGGAAAAGGTAAGATGTCTTAGAACAAGAGAAGACCTGGTTTCAGAGGAATGCAGAACAAAACCCCCATGGACACACCTCCCTGTCCATATTTAGAATATTGGAATTTCTGCTAGAGACCAACATGGTAAGTTTCTAAAACCATCTCCACCAAAGCATGTATTTCTTTATCTCCTTCTGAAGGTCAAACCTTCCCAAGTACTAATTAGTCCACGAACAACTATACCCTCAGACCTGCGAGTCTCCTCGCTTCTCTCGTGAGTCTCAATTCAACATTCTAGATTCCAACATCCCAGTCTCTGAGCAGTCTCTGCAGTGATGCTTTGAGGCAATTTAGGAAGCTAACAATGAAAGGTTATGTCCATCTTTAAAACTTCCTTAAAAGAGAGGAAAAGACAAACACAAATTGAGGGGAGACTTTATAATTTAAAATCTATTTAAGTATACTATTTCCTTTAGTTTAAAAAGTAATACTAAAAAAATATTGGGCTCAGAATTTTGTCCCTACTACTAAGTCCAAAGGTCCATGAGTGCACATTTAGTATGTTCCTTTGCCTTCAAGAATACTGCAGCCCTCAGCTGGGCGGGGTGGTGCAGGCCTATGATCCCAGTACTTGGGAGGCTGAGACAGGAGGATCACAGGTTCAAGGACAGCCTTAACAACTTAGCAAGACCTTATTGAGACCCTGTTTCAAAAAAATAAAAATAGGGCTGGAGGTTTAGCTCAGAAGTAAAATATCCCTGGGTTCAATCCCCAAAACCACCCCACAAGAAAAAAGGAGAATACTGCAACTCTTCAACCTTAGACAAAAAAAAATATAGTAACTTGATATAAAGAAGGTAACCAACAGCTCTGGAGGGAATAGTTCATGGTCACATTCTCTCTCCATCACCAAGCACACATATTGGGCATTCTCATTAGATTATACATATCATCATCATCATCATTATCATTGCTAAAACTTACATAGCACTTATCATGTCTCAGAGACTATTGATTTTAACCCATTTAATCTTCAAATCAATCCAATAAAATGGATGCTATTATTCTCTTATTATAGATGTGACAGTGCACAGAAATTAATTTAACTTACCCAAGATCACATTGATGGTATCAGCACCAAGATTCAAACTCAGGCAGTCTGATTCAGTGTCCATGCTCTTAATCCTCACACTAAAACAACAAAATAAACATCTACTCATCTATAGGATATAAATTCCATATTGCATGCAAAGAGTTCTGCATAAAACTTGTCATTCAACAGAAATTATAGCGTTAATCTTACTACCACCATTCATGCCCAAAAGGAAATGGTGCATGTCCTTACTCCAACCAGATAAAAGTGATTCTCAAACTTCTGAAAGTTGGAGGAGGGGGGTGGGTAATGCAAGAGAAATCACATTTAGCAACATAACAGTTATTAGAATAAGCAGACTTTGAAGTACTTTTGACAAACCATAACTTATGTTAAATTTGACAATAAAAGACTAAAGAGAATTTATAGTCCTCATGCATTAATAACAATTGCACAGGTATTTATTTTAGTCCATTTCTCCAGTTCTGTTATTATAAAAGCCCCTGAGTCAGTGAGAAATCTATTTGCTTCCTTTTGATGTTCTTTCTGCATATGATAGGAGAATGATATCCAGCCCCCAACAGTGCTCAAAAGAAAGAAAAAAGCAAAGAATTCATTAATGAGTTGTAAGACACTACCTCCTTCCACCAGACCAAGTTTGTTTGTTTTTTAACCCATTGTTTATGGATGATGAACATATCCGGAATTTTCAACTGGACCAATATTTTCTTTTCCTGATTTTCTCTGTTCTAGGGCACAGTTTATCATTTCACATACATAGGAACTTACTAAAACAGGTAAAAGTATCCCTGGGGACCAAAGCTAACTAAGCTCAATACATTTTTATATCACAGATGTCTCTAGTCTGTACAAGGTCACAGAAGCAGCTGTGAACCATCGAACCCTGGAAGACAGACAATGGCAGGAATGAATATGGACTTTGAAGGAATATGGTCTTCAGTGACCCTGGCAGACATTCCAGAGCCATCCACAATACTGGGTCTTACCTTTTTTTAAAAAATGTGTAATCTTTTGGGATTCTCCCTAAGAAAATGCATTTAAACTCTAATGCATATACTTCATAGACCCTATGAAACCCATCCATTGAATTCTTAGAGGTCTAAGATACCAGCTTAAAAACTATTGATCTACATTTCTACCAGAAACCCATTTATTCCTACTGCTGAAGAATTGGCTGACCACCCCTTCCCGTTTTCCTTCTCAGACTTGGGGTTATAATAGTAGAGGAGTTAAACCTATTATGAGGAGTGTGGTCAGTCTGCTACATCTCTTTTCTAGTTGCTAATTTCCCAAGGATGGAAAGTTCACTTTGTCTCAGTAATTTAGCACGATGACATGTATTTTGTGTGAAGCCTTATCAGAGTCATTTTATTATAATCTACGCCATGTACCAGGTCTCTCCTGATTTAGAGTAACCCAGGAAGCAGAGTTTCTATTAAAGCAACATTACAGAATCTCATTGTGCTGTCATATAATTATCTGCTCTGCATTACAACCAATGTTTTAGATAATTACTAAGACATATGTGATTTCAGCTCTGTCCAATACTTGAGTGAATGATGTGTATATTCTAAAGCTGTTAAGAAGAAATTTAAATTTTCTGTGAGAATTATGCTTTTGAATAATACCTTGATAGAATGTTATCAGGCTCTCAAATGGAAGAAATCAGATCTTACCAATAGCTCCGCCTTCCTCAAACTGCAACAAAGTTTTCTTGAAGTCTAATGGCATTTCCAGTGACTAAATAGTTGCTCAATATCACTGGTAAGATGCACAAGGTGGACAGAGAAAGAGACCCTGAAGTAAATGCTGTGGATGAAACACCATACAAGTAACTAGGACATTTTTTGTACCTTGAGTTAACAGCAGACTAATGCTAGAGGAGATGAAATAGCCCCAAATTAAGAATAGGAGATGAGCAGGTCAGATGATACAACAGCACAATCCCTAAATGTCACAACATCCCAACAAGAAAAGAACAGAAATAACATATTTGTTCCTTCAAGCATGTAATTTTCTCTATTCAAAATACAAACATGACCCTATTAATCCAAATCAAACCAACAACTGTGACACTTTTCTCATTTGAAAGATTAATATTCAAGCAAGCAACTTAATTTTTAACCCTGAGTTCAAAAATCTGTGAATTCACCCTTGCAGAGTTCAGTAGCCCTGGGTCCTTTGATGCAGGAAACACATGCAGTCTGGCTTTGGATTTATGAGTCACCTCACTACACCATGAATTTTCCAATGGTGGCTGGCTGCTTAACCCTAATTTGTCCTGCCAGATTCACTCCCAGAAGCAAAGGTAAACTCAGGAGCTGGCCCGCACCCAAGTGCTGATCTAGTTCTCCTTCTCTCATTTCTCTTCTATATGCTTTCAATTCCTCATTTATATAACCACTTCCTATTATGTGTTGAGTGCTGCATGATTTGGGGAGACACCAAGATAAATGTTGTCTTTGTTCAGCCACATATTCTCATTAGGTCTTCCTGACATGCACTTGGGATTATGAACACAAAGTTCATAGGCCCAGTTAAATCTGAATCCTGTAACGCTGAATTCATTTACTGAGGGCCATAACTAAAGAAAATAACTAGTCATAGACCATCCTAATCACACCATCACCGGCACTGCAATATCCATAAATATCAAGAAAATTATACACAGTTAACTTTTAATTATCCACGCTAATGAAGGGGAACAGTGGGATGGTTAATCCAAAATAGTTTACAATCCAATAATAATTTCCATTAGGATTTTGAATTTGCTATGTGACTTTCTTCCCAGAAGATTTACCTTCTGATTATGTTTTCCTTAATGAATATTCAGTCAAGAAACCTAACTTCTTCTATCTTAGGATTTTAAGATTTGTAAATTTCAGCCACTACCCCAGTCCTATAGGACTAAAATGTAATTTCTTTCACTAAAGCTTATGATACTATCATAACATTGCATAATTTCCACCTGAACTTCCTATGATTAGATCCTAATGCCAAACTTTCCCCAAAATAAATGCATAGGAATTCAGCTCAGAGTTTCTGAGTCCTTCTTCACTCATGCTAAATGTATTATATTTAACACTGTATTGCTCATCCATGCATTGGTTCAAATGTTTGAGTAACTGTATTAGTCAGCTGTTCCTGTAATAATGCTGAGTAACAAACTACCTCAAACCCAATGACTTCACACAGAAATCATTTATTTCTTGCTCACAGATCTTTAAGTTGGCAGAACTCGGGTCAAGTTTTTTATTTCAGTTCAAGTCTGCACCATGCCTGTTCCAAGTTAGCTTGAGTGAGTGGCTCCTGTGACTCACAAGAGCAAAAGAAGACAAGACAAGCCACCCATGCACACTTAAGGCCTCTGCTTACATCGTGTCCATCTGCATTCCAGTGGCTAAGAAGTCATATTGCCAAGCTCAAAGTCAGCAGGGACAAAAAAAAGTACACTCCACCATAAGGCAGAAAGGAAAAAGATAAATTTTTACTGAAAACCAATCTAATCTATTATTTTAAATGCATTAGGTTCTTCCGGCAGCTCTGGAAAAACTAGAATGAATTTATTCTTAATTGATTTCTATCCTCAAGGAGCTCACATTTCAGGGGTTAAAATGTACCAAAAATATACCATTAAAACTGCTAAGTAATAAAACATCTTAAATACCATGTGAGAGGGGGGAAATGAGGGAATCTAATACTTCTTGAGCTTAAAGAATCAGCAAAAGTTTTATATTTGAGTATCTGAGGTGACCCTTGAAAATAAATGAATTTCCAGGGAAAAATAGATGCAGAAGTATAGTAGTAGTAAATGACCTCTTCAATAAATGACAGATCATACAGTGTGACTACAGCCTACTACATGTGACAGTGGCTGAGGACAAAATCAGTACCGTAAGCTAAGTTCAGGCTGTGGTTTACCTGATGAACAATTCTAACGAGTTCAGAAAATTGATAAATGGCAGTGGGGAGACCGGTGGATTTCAAATGGGGAGCAAGAGACATCACCAATTCTATCAGAATTTGATTTGAAAAGACACCCAGTGGCAGGATGGAGGGGAGGTTGCAGGCATGGGACTCAGGAAGGTCAGTTAAGGGCCTGTGGTCCCTATGTGATTCAGAGAATACAATCAAGTCCTAAACCAGAACAGCACCCGAAGCAAAGAAGGAAAGAAAATCGATTTGAGAAACATTTTAGAAGGGGAATCAGAAAATGATCGGTGGGAGAGAGATAAGAAGAGGCCTGAAATTCATATTCCGAGTATATATACCTAGTTAAATCTTAAGCCATTTCTTCTTTCTGGTTTCCAGAACACTCCACAGGACAGCTCCTCCTTCCCACATCTCCCCAGGAGACTAGAATTCTGCCTCTTAGACTAATTGAAAGCCCAAGGGCAGCAAAACAGAAGAGTGGTTGAGGCAAAGGAAGAGTCATTTGATGAGAAAAGATTGATATATCCCTTTCCATAATCAGTGGAACACAGGTGAATAGATTTAGCAGGTTTTTTATCGAGTGCCTTTAATCACCTAACTCAAATCAATACTCCTTTAGAGTAACATAAATTAATTCTCCAAACAAACAGCTAATGCCCAAGGAAAGATGCCTGTAGTATTTACACACTCCAGTTCCCCTGTGATTTGGGGGCAGCAGGGTGGAGGGAATGAAAGAAAGGCAACTGTGAACTTGGAGGCAGAGTCTGTGCTGGGAAATGCATAGGGTCAGGGAGCAAAAACTTCTAGCTGCACCGACATGCCAGCTGTCATTTCCACCACATCTGCACTGGCGCCAGCACACAGTTACCCACAGATGATACAGCCCCACTCTGGTCATAGCACTCCAGTGCTGGGAAGATGGCTGTGTGGTTTCTCCACTCAGAGCCCTTCCCATCTTTCTACATTAGCTAGGAGAAGTGCTGGAAGGTTCCCAAGCTGTCCTGCTAGCTCCTAGAACTCCAAGCTACCAACAGAACCTAGCAGACAAGAACAGAGCTGGAACAGTTCCAATCCTGGTTCACTAACCATGTGACCTTGGGCAAGTCACATCCCTCCTATGAGTCCCCATTTCTGCATCTGTTGGTATAAAAATTAACACCTTCTTCCCTACTTATAGTGCTTCTGCAACCTCAAGTTCCTCATCCAATATATTTATTGGGGGGCAGGGTACCAGAGACTGAAACCAGGGGCATTCTACCTCCAAGTTACACCCCAGACCTTTTCTTTTTTTTTAAACAGGATCTTGCTAAATCGCTGAGACTGGCCTCAAACCTGCAATACTCCTGTCTCAGCCTCCCAAGTACTGGGATTATCCCGGTAGGATGTTACTTTGATAAACTAGGATTGGTTTACCTAAAAGACTGTCAAATAAAATAGCTTACAATACAAAACTTCCCCCAAGTAAAAATCTACAGAAACAATGCATGGCTTGTGCAGTAAGAGCTGGCATGATGCTTACTTCCTATCTTCAATCTTTCTCCTACTATTGCCTCTGACAAGAAAAGCCAGACCAAAATTCTAAAGATCAACCATCCATGCTGAGAACAAGGCCAAGGGTTAACACAGGCCTTTTTAAATGTTCCTAGTTGTTGTTCTAAATAATGGTAGCCATTATCAGTATTATTAATAAAGGCTATTCCACCAAACTGGTGTGTGCACCCTGCTTAAATGTGAGGCAAAGAGGTCAAAGCATGAAGAATGAAACTAGATTCCTTTTTTCAGAATGACCTCAGGGCAATTTCTTAAAGAATCAACCACCAGTGGAAACGGGCATACAGCTTCTTCCTACTTCTGGGTGCTTCCTCCAGGTCAGACCTCATTTCTGCAGCCTATAATGCTCCCCCAGTTTGAGAATTTATATGCAAATTCCCTAATTGAATGGCCAAGAATTTTACAGGTCTCATCTGGAGTGGTAAATGATTTCCTAGATCCCTGCCTTCCTCTGTAGGGGGTCTGGGAACCTCAACTTCAGGATCGTCATAGAAACCATTAGTGTCACTAAATTAACCAGCCCTCAAAATCAGCCAAGAGAAAGTGTATATTGATCTGACGCGGCGATGTGAGAACAGGAGCACTTTCCTTTATGATTAACCCTTTCAGAGTCCACTTAGGCCACTCACACTCTCAGCAGATGGAAAGATGACTGCAGAACAATTAAAATGTCCCCAGAACCAGTCTTTGTACCATTGCTTCACCTAAAATAGTAAAATTACTCATACATTGAACTGTAAGTCTCTTTTAGAGTTACTCAGAATAAAAATGCATACATGTATACAGAAGTGCAAAGTAATGGTTCCTGTCCTATAGATAACTCAATATTTAATAGTTTAAAATTATCATCAACACCATCATTTCTACATGGTGCTAAAGTTAATAAAATGCTTTTCATATACATTATTTTATTAAAATAATCACAACTATAAGAGGTGGGTGATGTCTTTATGCCCAATTTACAAGGAAGGATACTAAGATAAAGACTTATAAAACAATATGCACACACAGAGACAACCAGTATACAGCATTTTTAATGTCTGATTAACCCCAGTCCAACTTCTTTACTATTTACTATGTGCTGATGGACAAATTCATTAAGTTCACAAAGCCTCAGTATCCTCATCCAAAAATTGGAGCAACAAGACCTTTCTTAAGTGAAATGAGCTTCTGTCTATCAGAAAATGGTCAGGGCCTATCGTCAGAACGCATCCTGTAAATGGCCGCGCAAACACTCAAACAATATTACTCACCTGAAAAGGGGCCTCATAGAAATGATGCAATTTTTCTTTCCAATGAGGTTATCGATTCCCTTTAAGGAATCTCTCAGCAGGATAAATAGCCCTTCATTATTTCCCTGGCAGACTCCTGGCATTTCAGGGGTTCTAAACAAATCTGCCTTACCGCATCTGTGAGTCCCAAAGGTCGATAGACATCGCTCCATAATGGCAGAAAATTATCACGTCGATAAAAATTGACCAGTGTTCAAATACTGAATTCCTCCAAAGAATATTACTTGTGGTGCTCTGGAATGGAGTAGGCAGGGCTGATTAGCATCTACCATCTATTTCCAGGGAGTTCTTGAGGGCACCAAGCCAGGTATCATCAGAGAATAAAACAAAGTGCAAAATAGCAACCGATTTTCTGCCTCCAGTCATCAATTCTCCGCATCAGTTCTGAAGGGATACCTCCAAATCCATATTTAATTATGTTGCTTTCCCCTGAAGATACCCCAGTGGCTCCCCATTTGTCGTAAAAGTCCACCCTCACCTCTCACCTATCTCCTTGGCTTCATTTCTTTCCATTTTCCTCCTTCAGTCCCACCAAACCTCACCATCAACATCATCCTCTTCTTAGACTCAAGATAAGTTACCCATCACCTTTTTGAGTCGACCATGATATTGTCTGCTATTCTACCTGCATGTTGACAGACTGCTTTTTCCTTTCCATCCCCACTTTTCTTGCCACACCATGGTTATATTTTCACTCGCCTCCTCACCGTGCCCAATCAACAACCAAACCAGAGAAAGGTATTTTTGGTGACCAGTTTTTCCATGCCCTGTTTTAGGTCATGACCCATTTCCCCACAATTATGACATCCCTGAGTCTTCTTATTTAACTTCAAGTTCTGCATTGGAGAATGCCCGCAGCATTTGAGATCACTCCTTCCAGTCATCCTTCTACTTCAGCTCACTTTGAAAACAGCATAACAACCGAGAGCAGCTGAGCATGAACTGAGAATCCTAATCAAGATGAAAAGAATGATGTGCTTGGTTAGTTTTGGCATCATAAGGAGAGATCCCTCTAGCTATAAAGGGCCTGTGTTGTATCCATTTCTTGGCACATTAGAAAGACAACCTGGGGACAGTGTTAACAGTGTGAGCCCAGGAGATAAACTACCTGGCTGTGAGTCACGGCTCTGCCACTTAGGAGATGTGTGACCTGGGGCGCATTATTTCACGTCTTTGTGTCTTGGTTTCCTTCTTCATAAAGTGGGGATAATAGTACTCGGTCCATAAGGCTGTAGAGAGGATTAATACAGTCAATAATTATAAATACACACACACACACACACACACACACACACACACACACAGAACATAACCCGGCACAAGGTAAACACTACATAGATGTTTGTTGAACAAAATGAATACAATAGTGTGTGGCTATATTGCTGGTGGCAGCAGATACCCCACAATAGCTGTCAAAAGCTGAAACTTCAGAGGTGAGATTTTTAGGGTAACAAGGTGAGTATCATCTACCGTTTCTTTTAAAAATTCCAATTTATTCTTTGTACTAGAAATTGAAAACACTACCATTAACCTTCATCAAACATTACTGACAAAGGCCAGAAATATTTTTCTCAGGCAGAAAAATTGCACAAAAGCTGACAGTTATAAAGTGTCAAAACACTGGCATCAAAATACCCTGCTCTATCCAGTTCCGCTCCATTCCCTTTCGAGCAAGCCTGAACCAGGAAATAGGAATGCCACCGTGGAGCACCTTTAATAACTGGGGCGTAAATACCCCTTTCATCCTAAGTTATCTCTTATTTATATGGGAATTACTAATCACCAACAGTGAAAAATCACACAGCAAAACTGTAAGCAGTATCATTGAAAGAGAATTTTAAAACAGCCCTACATGAGATTAAGGGAAAAGAATCTAACCAAGTCTGTTCCTTCACAAGCTTATACTAAGATATGCAAGAAGCAAAGAGGTCTGGCCTCCTGCCACGCCATGCTGGACACCAGAGGGAGGGACAACTGACCGTTCACCTGGCATGACACAAGAGAGGAGCTGCACAGACTTTCTGTTTGAGATTCATTGCTGTAACACCTATAATCTGTGAGAACTTGGACAGCATATTCACCATATTTGAGTCTCAGTTTTCCCATTGGTAAATGAAGATAATGCCTTACAGAGCTGGATCCATTGACATGACTATGCAGCCTTATCCAATGCCTCATGCTCAGAAGGCACTCCATTCTCTACTCTCTATTTTATATACAACATAAGTAATAAATCTTCTCCCAAATCAGTGGAGAAAAAATAAATCAGTTATGTGATCCTTATCATCAAATGGAAATTATATATATAATATATATTATATATATATTATATATATATATATTCAATGTCCTTCCTATATTCCATGCATCAAGTTTTTCCCAGCACATACTAGTAAAGTATGTGAATGGCAGAAACTAACTTTTAAGCACTAAAGAAAAGGAATTTGTTGGAAGGGTTTCAGAAATTCACAAAATAAATCTATAAATTCACAAAATAAATCATTAGCTCTAAGGTCCAGGCCTGAAAACCAGGTAGGAACCAGGAATGCTGCAGAGCTTAAGAGCAGGTTCCCCAGCAAGATTCACCGCACATGCTCAAGCTGGGACACAGGACACACCTCCCGCCAGGCTGAATCAGAACTCCAGATCTCCCCACTCCATAGGTCCCTCATTGGGGGCTCAATGTCCCTGGATTTAACAGCACTTGGCATGCACACCTGCCCATGGATATCCCAGGTCATGCATAGAAGACAGAGCTGACCTCTTCGAGAGAGAGAGAGAGAGAGAGAGAGAGAGAGAAGATAGTGAGAGGCAATCTTAGAAATAACTCTCTACCAACACTGTAGAGAATTCCTGCAGAGGGTGAAGGAGGTATTAATAGACAGAAAAGGCTAAATGAGTACAGGAGGGACAAGCAACTGACACTCACCTGGCCATTGGATAAGCAATAAAAGTAATAAATCATACATATCAAGAAGAAAAGAAGATAAATGACCAGCACAGTTTTGAAACAGGCCCCAGTGTAACTTCATCCACTCATTCAACGAATACTTGCTGATCATTTACAATTTCCGTTCACTGAGGATATAATGGTGAAAGGTCCATGGATGATCCCTGCCCTCGAAGAGATGAATAAGTACAGGTAATTGTCACGGGTGTTACTTGAATGTAAGCATGTTCTCTCAGGGGCACTTAATCCAGTCTTAGAGTAGGGAGAGTCAAAATGATCTTAAAATTGAAACACAAAGTAAAACAATAAATCTGCCCTTTCACCCAACATTGATTCTTCTGTGCCCACCTCTCACTCCCTCTACACAGATAGAATCAGGTCCATTCTTCAAGCTTTGTTTAATTTAAACCCACACAGGCCTTTTCCCACCTGTGTATAGGGAGCAAGAAGTGGGCACAGAAGGAGTTTAGCAAGGATGGAGTTAAACTAGCTGGCTTCACTTCTATTCAATGGAAGGCTCAGGTCCATTCCTGAGATAAATTCTGAAACAACTTGCCTGTGAATCTTCTCCACTTCTTTTTCTGTTTCTTCTGCATTTTCTCACATTCTAACAGCCCTTCTGCTGGATACCCTAAAGTCCCAAACCCTCACCATGCTTGCACGCACACCTGACTTGGTCTAAAATGTCCATCATTAGCACTTACAAGTGAGAACCTCACAGTAAGAAAACAAATTTGGCTCATGCGACTTACAGTATGGAGGTGTCTCTGAACCCTAGGAGCATTTTCATAAACATAAATTTGTAAATAAGTAACTGAAACATTGTCCAAATTCTGGCATCCAGGTGAAGCTCCCTGGTAGATTTCTTCCATTTGCCCCTTCTAATTTACTCTCGACTTTTTCCATCCTGACCTATTCCCTGCAAGGTCAACCTTGGTGAACTGCATCAATGAGTTTGCTTGACTTCTGATGAATCAACTGACAGATCAGAGGGCACCCGGAGAGTGTGGTCAAGGTATCCATTACCCTGACTTTTCTCTCTGCGAGATTTGCCATCTTTTTACTGAAGGTCACAGCTTTTGCCAAGAAACCCTCTCCAGGTTTTGGAAATCCCTCCCTCCACTTCTCCTTTCAGGTCCTAACAGTAATAAGTGACCCCAATTGCTAGCCTCAGTGAACTGCAATATCCTTTGTTAATCTCTCTAAATCAAGGTTTGTCAACTTCAGCACTATCGACATGTGGGGCAGATAATTGTTTTGGGAAGATGCCCAGTGCATTACAGGGCATTTAGCAGCATCCCTGGTCCCTACCCACTAGATGCCAGGAGCACCCTGCCCCCAATGGTAGCAATCAGAAATGTCTCCAGACATTTCCAAATGTCCCCTGAACAACAGAATCACTTCAGGTTGAGAAAGCCTGATCTAAACCTTCCTACATTTTTATAAACGGTCCCTTTGCTAAAATTTTCTAAATCTAATGTAAGTATGATATCTCTTTTCCACCTGGACCCTTGACTGACACAAGAAGTCTATGAGCAAAACTGAGCAAAATTATCACATTTTAAACGGGACAAAAAAACCACCTTGAATCTAGGTTGACCCACTGGGATGTAACTTTCTAAGGGAAGGACATTGTGTGTCTTTGTTTACTTCTAAATCTCCTCTACCAAGGACAGTGTGGGACCTTAGTACATGCTCAGTGAATATTTCCCAATTGAGTGAATTTAAGCTGTGGCATCAAAAGATAATAACATATCTAAATAAATACAAAAGTTACAACAAAAGATAAGAAAACACATATAAAAAGGTAAAAAGCAAAAGAGAGGTCCATTAAGTACAATACAGAGGAAATTATGCCTTGACCAATGGTTTCAAGTATTCTGACCCCTCTGGTAAGGCGACTCCCATTGCAGAACAGTCCCTCAACATAGCTTACCTGTAGGACTATTAGTAAGACCATGTCAATACCTTGTGTTTGGATTGCAAATGATCAAAGCAAAATAAAGTATAAACTCCATGAGAAATGAGATATAACCTATTCAGTTCACCACTGTAAACCTACCGCCTTGTTTAGGGTCTAATAAATATTTGTCCAGTAAGTAAATGAATGGACTATTTGATTATGATATGGTTTCTGAGTTGGCCACAGAGGGAAGGAAAGATCTGGTCTCATGATGATAAGACCATCAAGGATAGTATTTCTTCATGTGTATTGGTGAACTAAAATGATAGGACTTCTCTGTCTTGTATGTCTTATGGTTATATTAACTCTTCTCAAAAAAACCTGTTCACTCCTGACTCAAAGAATAGTCTGGAAAAAGAGAAAGTCCCATTCTAGACTATGAAAACTTAATTGAGGTTCAGAATAATGCTATATGGGTTCTCTGAAAGCATGAGCTACCAAAACACAAACAAAAAAAGAACAAATTAGAAATTGATTCCTTTAACTCATGTTTTTTTGTCACCTATTGTAAAAGTACATGTATTAGTTATCTATCACTGCATAAAAACATTACCCCAAAAAAACTAAGTGGCCAAACAACAGACATTTATTATCTAGCAATTTATTTGGGCCAAGAATCTGGGTACAACATAGTTAATCCTCCACTTCAGAATCTCTTACAGGATGTAATTTCTAGTTCATTAAAACAAACCTCATCTGCTCTAGGAAAACTGCATCCCAGCCTTTCCCATGTAAACACTTTATGGTTCCACATCTTCCACACCAGAAAAACTAGAATCCATCCCTTCTCACATAGACAACACATGACTTCAACATTGTTTGCACCAGAAAAATAGTTTCTACCCTTTCCGGCATGCACATCATATGGTTCCTACATCCTCTGCTTTAGGACTTACACGGCTACTACATGGATCACACAACTGCATCATTGCTAATGTTAGTCTTATTTGTTTAAATGGAGACAAACAAACCTGAATTCAAGTCCTAGCAAATCCCTTATTCTCTCAGAGTTTCGGATGCAACAGTCACACAGTGCAATTCTCAGCAAAATGATACAAGGAAACACAGTGAACAGTTAGAATGTCCTTGGAGGAAGCCAGCAGGATGGTTGTCCTGCCTCACTAGTATCCTGCCCTGGGCTATGCAGGAGCTTAGCCTCCAGAATAACACTGCCATCTTTTTTCTTGATTTGGCCTTATTGTTTCTCCATTTGGGAGCCAAATTATAGCCTCATAAAACAGCAGGAGTGCCAGGGAAATTGCTTAAATACAGTAACTATTAAAACCTCAAACTGCTATGCTAATTAAATTGCCTTATTGCTACAAATTTTGTAATACAAGGCAAGTAAAAATTCCAGTCTCCCTCCTCGGCAAGAGGAAGCAATCCTTCTAGTGATGCTTACGTTTGACTCCAGGGCAGACCTCAGCCCAGGAGGAAAGTGTATGCTCCGGTCAGCTGGATTTCCTTCTCCAGGAAGGCTTCTTCCACTCAGTTAGTTACTTGGGGCTGGTGGGTAACAAGACAAAACAAATAAAGGCCACTGAATTAGGGTTAATCGCTAACTGGATCCAAGAGTTCAACTGAGCTAAGAGGACTTTCTGCAAGCCATGGGTTAGTAATGCTCAAGTACCTGGCATCAATCCCAGTAGTTGGGAGGCGGAGACCAGAGGATCAGGGTTCCAGGCCAGCCTCAGTTACTTAGTGAGGCCTTCCGCGACTTAGCAAGACCCGGTTTCAAAATAAAGGATAAAAAATAGGGCCGGGGGTGCAACTCGGAGGTAGAACGCCCCTGAGTTCAATCCCTGGTACCGCAAAAAAAAAAAAGTACCTGGCATCTACCATGTAACATGTTAAGTCTCCTGTGCATGAGGAAACAATGCTCTTCAGTCTTGGCATATTTCTCCTTGATAAGGATGGGTCAAATGAAAAGGACACATAATAAAATTTATAGGTGAGGGAGATTAATAATACAGGCTCTGGGGCCGGATTGTCTAACTTCAACCCTGGTCTACCATTCAATAGCTGTATGTCCTAGAATAAATTACTTAAACTCTCTATACCTTGAGGTCCTCATATGTAAAACAAGGCTAATACTAGTAGCTATCTTAAAAAGTCAAATAAGCCGGGCGTGGTGGTGCACGCTTGTAATCCCAGTACTTTGGGAGGCAGAGACCGGAGGATCCGGGTTCGCGGCCAAACTCAGCGCACATGTGCGCGCGCGTGATCTCTCTCTCTCTCCTCTCTCCTCTCTCCTCTCTCTCTCTCTCTCTCCTCTCTCTCTCTCTCTCTCTCTACCTAGTGAGGCCCTCCGC
>PVJS01020847.1:0-32157 GCA_004027185.1 Glis glis
AGAAGTTAGTGAATGTCCTAATATATTTATTTATTTTTGTGGTGCTGGGGCTTGAACCCAGGGATATTTTACTGATGAGGTAGAATAGAAGAGATAAAAATTTTAGGTAGAGAGGAAACAATGGGAAGGAAAATATAGTTTTATTTGGAAAACACTGTTTTATCTGGAAAGTTTGTGATCACTAACTCCACCCTATAGGAGGGAGAGGGAGAAGGGAGGGAATCTGAGTGAACTGCAGCAACTTCAGGCCTGTTGGGCTATCCACCCAGTGCCATGAAAGGGCCTGGTGGACTAGCAGAAGCCTGCTCTAGAGTACCGGGCCTCTTCCACGTGGCAGTGACTCAGCATATCAATGGCAAAGATGGCGCTGGTGGACCCCTCAGAGGGAGGTCCCGCGGATAGCCCCACCTAATCTCAGGAGGGCTATGATAGGCAGTTACCTCCTTCCGTACTCACAGACAACAGGTGCCTCCACCTATGATAGGTTACAGGGGGGCGTAATGACCCGACCCTCGCGTGCCATTGGGTCATACCCTACTGCCTGGGAGTTCCCTTTATGTCCTTTACTTTAAAACTGCACTGTCTTCCTAAATAAACGAGATCTTGCTCGACATATCTCCCGGCCAGTGATGTTTGTTTATTTGGGCCGTCGGCGTTTACTTCCCTGTCAGTTTCGTGCCACTCTTGGGCGGGGCCCGAGACAGGCCCCCCTCCTTCATTATGTACTGACTGAGAAGAGAGGTTCAACAATGTAAGCAGGATGTCCAAAGTTTCCCTTTTCCTTCTAAAAAGGAAGAGCTGCAGGCTTTTTACCCACTTAGGGAAGTTCTTCTGGGTTGTGATAGTTGGTCTGGTTTGTCAACTTGACCCACCTAAGATCATGTGACTTTGGTTGTGTAACAGCAGATTGAACCGGAAGTCCTGCCCTAAATGTGGGTAGTGGGGTTCTGATAGGTGCAGGACTTGGATAAAAGAAGGAGAAAGCCACGTAGAGGGTGCCACAACTCTTCCTGAGGAAAACGCATCTGCTCTTGTCTGAGATCATCGGTTTCCAACTTTGCCATTTCCTTGAAGAGCTTCTTGATCTTCTGCTCTCATCTGAGATCGTCGGCCTCCAGCCTTTGAACTGAAACTTCACCATCGTTTCTCCGAAGAGCTTCCTTATCTTCACATCTTGGACTGGACTGAATTGGTGGTTGCTTCAATCCTAAGGCTCCAGCTCTTAGACCGCCCGACCAGCTACTGATTCCTCTGATTCTTCACGTGCAGTCAAAACATTGTGAGCTGATCTAATAAATCCCTTTTTCATATACTCATTCTGTGAATTCTGTTAATCTAGTGAACCCTGACCAAGACAGATATTGGTACCAGAAGTGGGGTACAGAGTAAAAGAGTTCACAAGAATGTGTTTTTTTGGTTGGTTTTCTGGCTTCCAGAGCTGGCTCTCCAATTTGATTAAGCCTAAGGTGAGTGAAGGCTGTCCTTCAATTAGTAGGGGAGGTACTGATTCTCCGTGGTATGAACTGTTTAAAGCTATACGAAGGGTGGACCCTTTCGACTACCCTAACTCTCCTCCTGTGAGGAGCAAAGAGTTTGGTGATTCTATATTTCATACTTTTGACCATTTTACAAATATTAAGGAATATACTGATGTTGGCTGGTTACTCCTGGCATCACTTGAGAAATTAGCGTGGGAAAATGATAAGCTCCAGGACCATATATCAGACCTAACAGCCGGTGCGCTTGTCTCTTGTAGTCATAGAACAGAGATTGCTGAAGATCAAACACAGGCCCTCATCCTGAGATTGGCTGATTTGCAACGTAAGGTTAATTCTCGGCCTAGACAGGTATCTGCAGTTAAGGTGAGGGCTCTGATAGGAAAACCATGGGATCCTGAAAAATGGTACGGGGATATCTGGGAGGACTCTGAAGAGGCTTGGGGACATTGAATCTGAGCATTCTGAGGGGTTTGTCCTGCCAATAGCTGAGGACTCCCCACCCTCTACAGAATTGGCTTCTCCACCTTCCCTTGGGAGAGATACTCCAGCATTGTCTAGGGCGACAGGGCAAGGTAATGCTGATACTCTTCAGGACCTACCTACCCTACCCACTTTTTCCTCTAGACCTATAACTAGGAGCAAGTATAAGCGGGCCCCTAGAGGTGAGGTACAGGTTGTGACCCATGAGGAAGAATGTTATACTTAAAAAGAACTTATTGAGTTTTTTAATTCTTAAAAACAGAGGTCTAGGGAATATGTATGGGAATGGATTTTAAGGATGTGGGATAATGGTGGGAATAATATATGATTAGATCAAGCTGAATTCGTTGATATGGGCCCGTTGTGCAGAGACTCTAAATTTAATGCAGCAGCTCATAATGTTAAAAAGGGTACTAATAGTTTATTTGGTTGGTTGGCTGAGGTATGGACCAAAGATGGCTTACTGTAGGTGATTTGGAAATGCCTGACCTCCCTTGGTTTTCTGTGGATGAGGGGATTCAAAGGCTGAGGGAGCTTGGAATGCTGGAGTGGATTTGCCATTTGGGACCTTCTCCTCCACAGTGGACACATCCAGAGGACGTTCCCTTCTCCCATACTTTAAGAAATAAATTTGTGAGGGGGGCACCATCATCCTTGAAGGATGATGCTATCCTCTGTATGCCAGAACTTACGGTGGGAGACACAATTGACCAATTATTAGATTTAGGTGTTATGGGTATTCTTGGTTCCTGTAGCAAGGGCCAGGTGTCAGTTCTCAACCGTCATAGGCAAGGTAGGTCATACCTGTTATAATGGACAGCAGAACGGTGAGCAGAAGGGTTTGACTCATGCAGATTTATGGCATTGGCTGATTAGTCATGGTGTCCCCAGAAGTCAAATAGACAGGAAACCCACCAAATTTCTATTGGATTTGTATAAACAGAAAAATTCTAGAATTAATATGCCAGAGTCTGACATCAATCATACAAGTGGAGAATCATGGCCTCTCAACCAGTTCCCAGAATTTAGTCATTTTACTGACCCAGAACCCCTTAACTGATGGGGAAGCCAGGTCCCCTTGAGGAAGGGCTCTGGTACAGAACTGAAAAGTTCTACTATTAATCTTTCCCCCGTCCTTCCCCAAAGGGACCCACGGCCTTTCACTAGGGTAACTACACATTGGGGAAGAGGAAATGATCACATTTTTAGGGGACTGCTGGACACTGGGTCTGAGTTGACATTGATTCCAGGAGATCCTAAACATCATTGTGGTCCTCCGGTCAAAGTAGGTGGTTATGGAGGTCAAGTGATCCAAGGTGTTCTAGCCAAGGTCCGACGCACAGTGGGTCCAGTGGGTCCCTGTACTCATTCTGTGGTTATCTCCCAGTCCCTGAATGTATTATTGGTATGGACATACTTAGTACTTGGCAGAACCTCCACACTGGTTCTCTGGTCTGTGGAGTCAGGGCTATTATGGTGGGAAGGGCTAAATGGAAGCCATTAGAGCTACCTCTCCCTGGAAAAATAGTGAATCAAAAACAATATCACATACCTGGAGGCATTGCAGTGATTAGTGCCACCATCAAGGACTTGAAAGATGCAGGGGTGGTGGTTCCCACCACATCCCCATTTAACCCTCCTATTTGGCCTGTGCAGACGACAGATGGAACTTGGAGAATGACAGTTGATTATCCAAGTAGTTGATTAACCAAGTAGTGACTCCAATTGCGGCCGCTGTGCCAGATGTGGTTTCCTTGTTAGAGCAGATTAACATGTCTCCTGGTACCTGGTATGCAGCCATTGATTTAGCCAATGCTTTTTTCTCCATACCGGTTCATAAGGATCATCAGAAGAAATTTGCCTTCAGCTGACAGGGCCAGCAGTATACCTTCATTACTCTGCCCCAGGGGTATATCAATTCCCCAGCCCTGTGTCATAATCTAGTGCACAGGGATATTGATAGACTTTCTCTTCCTCATGTTATTACTCTGGTCCATTACATTGATGACGTTATGTTGATTGGGCCAAGTGAGCAAGAGGTGGCCACCGCTCTGGACTAGTTGGTGAAGCATTTGTGTGCCAGGGGATGGGAAATAAACCCAGTTAAAATCCAGAGGCCTCAGTGAAATTTCTAGGAGTCCAATGGTGTGGGGCATGTTGAGATATTCCATCTAAAGTAAAGGACAAACTGTTACATCTGGCCCCTCCTACCACTAAGAAGGAGGCACAACATCTGGTGGGCCTGTTTGGCTTTTGGAGGCAACACATTCCTCATTTGGGTGTTTTACTCCGGCCTATCTACTGAGTGACTCGAAAGGCTGCTAGTTTTTGTTGGGGCCCAGAACAGGAGCAGGCTTTGCAGCAGGTCCAAGATGCCGTGCGGCGGCTCTGCCACTTGGGACCTATGATCCAGCGGATTCTATGGTACTGGAGGTCTCAGTGGCAGGTAGAGATGCTGTCTGGAGCCTCTGGCAAGCCCCCATGGGTGAGTCATAGAAGAGGCCCTTGGGATTTTGGAGCAAGGCCCTGCTGTCATCCGTGGACAATTACTCTCCCTTTGAGAAGCAGCTTTTGGCTTGCTACTGGGCCTTGGTGGAAACTGAACGCTTAACCATGGGCCACCAGGTTACCATGCGACCTGAGCTGCCCATTATGAGCTGGGTTCTATCTGATGCATCAAGCCACAAAGTTGGACATGCGCAGCAGCAGTCCATTGTCAAATGGAAATGGTACATACGTGATAGGGCCTGAGCAGGTCCTGAAGGTATGAGAAAATTACCTGAGGAGGTGGCCCAGATGCCCGTGGGTCCTACTTCTGTTACAGTGTCTTCTGTCCCCCAGTGTGAACCTATGGCCTCATGGGGTGTACCATATGATCAGTTGACAGAAGAGAAAGCTCGGGCTTGGTTTAAAGATGGTGCTACGCAACATGCAGGCACTACCCGAATATGGACAGCGGCAGCCCTGCAGCCCCTCTCTGGGACATCCCTGAAGGACAGTGGTGAAGGGAAATCTTCCCAGTGGGCAGAACTTTGTGCAGTGCACCTGGTTGTGCACTTTGCTTGGAAGGAAAAATGGCCAGATGTACGATTATATACTGATTCATGGGCTGTAGCCAATGGTTTGGCTGGATGGTCTGGGACTTGGAAAGAACATGATTGGAAGATTGGTGACAAAGACATTGGGGGAAGAGGTATGTGGATAGATCTCTCCAAATGGGCACAAAATGTGAAGATATTCGTGTCCCATGTTAATGCCCATCAAAAGGTGACCTCAGCAGAGGAGGACTTTAACAATCAAGTAGATAGGATGACCTGGTCTGTGGATAGCAGTCAGCCTCCTTCCTTGGCCATCCCTGTCATTGCCCAGTGGGTTCATGAACAAAGTGGCCATGGTGACAGGGATGGAGAGTATGCATGGACTCAGCAAAATGGGCTCCCACTCACTAAAACTGATCTAGCTACGGCCACTGCTGAACGTCCAATCTGTCAGCAGCAGAGACCGATTCTGAGCCCCTGATATAGCAGCATTCCTCGAGGTGATCAGCCAGCTACCTGGTGGCAGGTTGATTATATTGGACCCCTTCTGTCATTGAAGGGGCAGTGCTTTGTCCTCACTGGAATAGACACTGACTCTGAGTATGGATTTGCTTTCCCTGCATGTAAAGCTTCTGCCCAAACTACCATCCGTTGACTTACAGAATGCCTTATTCACCGCCATGGTATTCCACACAGCATTGCTTCTGACCAAGGATCCCACTTCATGGCCAAAGAAATGCGGCAATGGGCTCATGCTCATAGGATTCACTGGTCCTACCATGTTACTTACCATCTGGAAGCAGCTGGTTTGATAGAACGGTGGAATGGCCTTTTGAACACTCAGTTACGGCATCAGCTAGGTGGCAATACTTTGCGAGGCTGGGGCAAGGTTCTCCAGAAGGCTGTATATTTTTTGAATCAGCGTCCACTCTATGGTACTGTTTCCCCTATAGCCAGAGTTCACGGGTCCAGGAATCAAGGGGTGGAAACGGGAATGGCACCACTCACCATTACCCCTAATGACCCACTAGGAAAATTTTTGCTTCCTGTCCCCGCAACCTTATGTTCTGCTGGCCTCCAGATCTTAGTTCCAGAAGCAGGAATGCTTCCACCAGGAGGCACAACAATGGTCCCATTGAATTGGAAGTTAAGACTTCGCCCTGGCCACTTTGGGCCCCTCATGCTTTTAAATCAACAGGCTAAGGATGGAGTTATGGTGCTGGCTGGGGTTATTGATCCAGATTACCAAGGGGAAATTTGACTATTACTCCACAATGGGAGTAAGGAAAAGTATACCTGGAAAGCAGGAGATCCCTTAGGGCGTCTCCTAGTATTGCCATGTCCTGTTCTTAAAATCAATGAAAAACTGCAACAACCTAATCCAGGCAGGATGGCGAATGTCTCAGACCCTCCAGGAATGAAGGTGTGGGTCACCCCTCCAGGTAAAGAACCGAGACGTGCCGAAGTGCTGGCTGAAGGTAGGGGAAATACAGAATGGGTAGTAGAAGAAGGTAGTTATAAGTATCAACTATGGCCATGGGACCAGTTATAGAAACGAGGATTGTAATTGTTATAAATATATTTTGTGTATATATTTTGTATATTTATATGTGTTAAGCAGATATCTCTATCTTATTTTCTCCCTTATTTCTCTATCATGTTAGGCGAGATTTTGATGTTGTTATTCTATTTATTTGATGATTAATATGATTTAAAAAGATAGGGTTAGGCAATCAAGTTGACAAGGGGTGGACTTGTGATAGTTGGTCTGTTTTGTCAACTTGACCCACCTAAGATCATGTGACTTTGGTTGTGTAACAGCAGATTGAACCAGAAGTCCTGTCCTAAATGTGGGTAGCGGGGTTCTGATAGGTGCAGGACTTGGATAAAAGAAGGAGAATGCCGTGTAGAGGGTGCCGCGACTCTTCCTGAGGAAAATGCATTTGCTCTTGTCTGAGATCGTTGGTTTGAGGGCTTCTTGGTCTTCTGCTCTTGTCCGAGATCGTTGGCCTCCAGCCGTCGAACTGAAACTTCACCATCGTTTCTCTGAAGAGCTTCCTTATCTTCACATCTTGGACTGGACTGAATTGGCGGTTGCTGAAATCCTAAGGCTCCAGGTCTTAGATTGCCCGACGAGCTACTGATTCCTCTAATTCTTCACGTGCAGTCGAAACTCAGGACTACATTGTGAGCTGATCTAATAAATCCCTTTTTCTTATACTCATTCTGTGAATTCTGTTAATCTAGTGAACCCTGACCAAGACATGGGTGGAGGGGCTATTGGTTTTGAAAATGCCCCCCTAACTAGTTCTGAGATTATAGCTCTAAGAAAGGAACTCAAGCCTCTTCCAGAGGACACCCACGGGGTTGCAGGCTAGCTAGATCCATTTCTAGGGCCCCCGATTTATACATGGACTGAACTAATGTCCATTTTGGGCATCCTCTTTACTGGAGAGGAGAGGGCAGTCATTAGACGGGCAGCAATGGGTGCATGGGAACTTGAGCACCCAGCAGGCCCTGACATCCTAGCTGCTGAGGTTAAGTTTCCCAATCAGGATCCCCTATGGAATAACAACAACCCAGAACACAGAAATTATATGAGGGACCTTCGTGAACTAATAATTAAGGGAATTAGAGAATCTGTATCTCGGCCAGCTGATTTTCTTAACAGACTGAGGGACCAAATGAGAAAATATTCTGGGTTAAACCCTGAGGAACTCTCTAGGACAGGGAATGCTTAAATTACATTTTGTTACTAAGAGTTGGCCAAACATCACAAGAAAGCTGCAAAAATAAGAAGACTGGGAAAATCAGACCCTAGAGGAATTGTTAAGGGAAGTTCAAAAGGTCTATGTAAGGAGGGATGAATATAAACAAAAGCAAAAAGCTAAAATAATGGTCTCCACTATAGAACAATTAACCCAGGGGAAAACTGGCCCCAGAAACTGGAGACAAAGATCTTCAACTCAGGGGCCCCCTAAATGGAAAGGGAAAAATGAATGTTACTGGTACAGAAAGGAAGCTATTTTAAAAGGGAATGCCTGGACCTGAAAAAGGAAGAAAGTGTTATACCCCTTATAACCTTTCAGGACTAGGGAAGTCAGGGGCTCTTTTATCCATTTGCATAAAGAAGTTGTGGAGGGCCTCACTAAGTAGAGAGAAAGACAGAGAAAGAGAGAGAGAGAGAGAGAGAGAGAGAGAGAGATAGAGAGCTGAGGCTGGCCACAAACCCAGATCCTCCGGTCTCCACCTCTGGGATTACAAGCGTGCACCACCACGCCCTACGTTAATGTACCTATTTTTGAGGAAACACAGGTTGAGTATAAAACCAGACTCCCATGGACAAAATGTCTCCCAATTGCCCTCCTTAGGATTAGAACTGCTCCCCATAGGGACATTGGCCTATCACCATATGAGATCCTCTATGGGCTCCCTTACTTGGGCCTGGGCTCAGACATACCAACAATGGAGGCCAAAGATCAATTTCTCAGAAATTGTGTGTCAAATCTCTCCTCTTCCTTGTCCTCTCTTAGAGTACAAGGATTGTTAGCCCACACCCCACCTCTTGAATTTCCAGCACACTCTCATCAACCCAGTTACAGCATCCTAATAAAAGACCTGAAAGGGGGACAAGCTTGAGTCAGCCTGGGAAGGACCATATCAGGTGCTGCTTACAACCAAAACAGCTGTTTGCACTGTGGAAAGAGGTTGGACTCATTACATGTGGGTTAATGGGGCCCCACATCCTTTTCTGAAAGGACTATGGACTATCACAACACCCAGACCCTCTCAAGTTAACTGTAAAAAGACTAAGTTTATTCTGGTTTTTGGTTCTGTTAAGCTTCCAGGTATTGGGTAGCCCTTATTCAGCCCAATTAACTATTAATGTTACTATAGGAAAAACCCCCTAACTATAAAGATTAATACATGTCAAGTCCTGTGTCTTTGCCCAGAACCAACATGGGTGATAAAGCAAAATAATCCAAGGCAAGTTCCTTGTTCTATTTGGGGCAAGTCTCAAGGGACCACCCAAGGTGGAGGGTGGACAGCCCCACCATATAGAGCTGTTCCAATTCCAAGGGGGTTAAAAGAAAAAATAACCAGGCCTGGAGGGGTTTCCCTGACACCTGTGCTGATTTACAGTATAATCCACTCTTGCTAACTCACAAGGCAGGAGAGACAGCTCTTTCCATTAAACGCAGGTCTGGCTTCCAGGCAGACATGTCAGGAAATGATGCCATGGAGAAGCTTGCTGTTAGATTAGTTAATAATTCAACCTTGGTTGCTAATGTTAACCTGGGACACTATAATGAAAATAAAGGATTTCCACCAGATGATAAAAGTTGACAGGAAACAAATGCCTGGTCAAAATGGATTAAAAATTCTGCCAGCACCTTAAACAATGGTGACCATTACATTTGTGTGGCAGACAGGCCAGGCAGGTCAAAAACTGAGGTGGTACCATTTCCACTCGATGGATCCCAGACCCAATGGGCATGAGATGTATGATAGCCCTCTTTCAGGACAATCTAGCATGGGGCAATGAGTCTTGTAAGACACTATCCCTCCTGTTCCCAGTGGCTCAGGGTCCAAAGCAAGAGCCCCCCAAAACTGTTGAGCCTCCAGGCCCAAATACTAACTATACCTCATGCTTCTCAAGGTGGGAGGGACAGTCAGTGTTCTTGGGAAATGTTATGGGCTGCAGTGAATGCTGGTCCTTTGAGGAGCTGAATAATCAGTCTGTGCTGGCAGCAGTCTGAGCAAACATCTGGTGGTACTGTGGACGACCACTACTCGAGAGTTTACCTGCTAATTGGAGTGGAATTTGCACTCTAGTACAATTGGCAATACCTTTCAACCTGGCATTTCGAACCCAAAGCGAGTCACCCTTTAGTGGGCCATTAATAAAAAGGTAGATTGGGTCACTATGCTGAGCATGAAAAGGAGGGAAGTGGGAGGGGATAGGGTGGGATTTGAGGGAGAGCTAAATGAGCAATGTCTGCATGCATACTTCTGATACCCTGATACTTATCAAAATGTATAATTACAATGCACCAATAAATGAATATATTTAAAAAATAAATAAAATGGTAGGTTGGGTAAATGATATATATTACAATCAGGCAGAAAGTTCAAGAATAGGTGATCCTTTCCCAGTCTAATGGAAAAATGGTTGGGAAAACGAGAAATAATGACTCCAGTCACAATACTTCTCGTAGTATTTGGAAAAATTATCCTAGAAGGATGTGGTATAATCCTCTGTGTTAAGACCCTAGTCCAGGAACAGACAGAGACCGTTCTAACTAAACAATCCTCTATGGCTTACCAAAATAGTCTCTTGTTAAACACCTTTGAGAGCAAAAGTCACTATATGCTAATAGAGTTTGAAGAAAAGAATATTAATGTATAATAAAAGAGGGGGGAATTGTGAGAATATAATTGTATCTTTTCTGGCAAAGGAGTAGTTTCACTTAAACTGCCATTTTGTAACCTGGTAGAGACTTATGTTCCTTCTCCAAATTAACATCTCTTAAGAGATTGTAGGTTTCCACCCTCCCCCATCTTCCCCTGTATCTGACCGGGAAGAATGTGAAGCTGTAACTCCCACCAATAAGAATTCAGCGCAGGAGGAGCCTTGCATTAGGGATATAAGACCCACTGGGTTCTTTGTGAGGCGTGTTCTCTCACACACCTGGGAGCACCTTTTTTGCAAAAAAATAAAATCGCCTTGCCAAGCAATTTTCGAACACATGCCTTTTCTTTAGACACCATAAAAAGTTATTCCTAACAGGATCAGTGACAGGATCTGAAGTTAGGACAGGTACTCCATAAAGTATTTAATAATGACTCAACCGAAGAGAAGTTTTAGGAGCAATTCTGATTCTTAATAAAGCAATAGGCAATAAGCGTAACCAGGGCTCAGAGGTTTCTTGGCATGGCTTTGCCAAGGTGGTCATGATATGTAAGTTAGCCCTTTTAACTTTTCCTGATGATTGAGGATGCCAGGAGGCATGAAGATAGTAAGTTATGCCCAGAGCTCCTGAGACCACCTGTGTTTGAAACAAAGGAAGGTACATTCTCACTTTGAAGTGACCTAGGAAGCCCAAATCTAAGGCTTTAACAACCTTGGGCCTTTTCAGTTCAGGTAGGATATGCTTCTATCCATCCTGAAAAAGTGTTAGCAAAAACCAAAAGACATTTATATGCTTGACCACTTTCTGCCAATGAATATCCACTCTGACTTGCCGATTTTCTTTCAGTTTCTGTATAGGATGGGCTTGTATCTAAGCTTGGAGTGAGAGGAATAAGAGCCATCTCAGAAATATTTTGTAATGCTGCTTGTTTAGCACTTCAATCTGCTAGTGCATTTCCCTGGGCTATGGAGGAATTCTCCCTCCAGTGGGCTCTGTGGTGTATTACAGCTATCTGGGCAGGTAACAACACTACTTCCAAAAGAGAGAGAATTTCAGGACCATGCTTAATGGGGGAATTTTTCTGTTAAGAGCCCCCTTTCTTTCCATATAGCAGCATGAGCATGAAGGACCAAGAAAGTGCATTTCAAATCTTATATATGTTGAGGTGCTTATCTTTTCCTAATTGTAAAGCTTGGGTAAGAGCAATTATTTCAGCCTTTTACATTGAGGTGTGTGGAGGAAGTGGCTTTGCCTCTATTACCTCCTAAAGCCTGACTACAGCATAGCTTGTCTTTTGAGTTCCTTTACTCATGTGGCTGCTCCCATCTGTAAACCATTTCACATCAGGTTTAGTTAGAGGCTGATTCCTGAGATCAGGCCTGCTAGAGTAGACTTCTTCTATAGTCTCTATACAGGAATGGATCAAGTGGGAAGTAAAGTTGCTAGATTTAAAGTTTGGCAAACCTTAAGAGTAATTTCTGGAGATTCTAATAGGAGGGCCTGATATTTAGATAGCTGCCCTCCAGTTAGCCATTGTTGTCCTTTAATTTCAAGAACACTCTGAAACTGATGGGGGGTTTGGACCTCTGGTCTAAACCAGGACCTCTGTCCTACAGTTAATTTGGTGGCTTCTCCCACCAGGAGTGCTGTAGCAGCCACAGCTTGCAAGCATCCAGGCCATCCACATGACATTGTATCCAGTTGTTTAGAAAAATAAGCCACAGGTCATGGGATGCCTGCCAATCTTTGAATGAGGACTCCCAGTGCCACTTGGTATCTGAGTCAAAATAGTATATGGTTTAGGAACTATAGGATGTAATGGGACTATGGCCTCATTAACTGCCCTTAGATCTTAAACTAACTGATATTCTCCATTTGGTTTTAACACTGGAAGGAAGGGAGTGTTACATGGGGAGGTGCAGCATACTAAAAGACCATATTTAAGGAACTTAGAAATAAGAGGCTGAAGTCCTCGGTGGGCCTCTGGTTTGATGGGATACTGTCACTTATGGGGATAGACTTCTGATTTCTTTAATGAGATAAGGACAGGCTGAGCATTAATTGCCTTTCCTGAATCTCAGTATCTCAGACTTGAGGATCTACCCAAGACAATGTTTCCATCATTTTTTGGCCCTGTTATTAATGCACCCAAGAATGGGGGAGGATGTCTTGGTTCTAAATGAAGGGTTGCTCCCAGGGAAGCCAACAAATATCTTCATAGCAGGGGAGTGGGGCACTCTGGAAGAACCAAGAAGGCCTGGGTAAAATTCAGTTCTCTAATTCTACAAGTTAAAGGCATTGTAAATCATTTGGCCTTGGGGGTGCCATCAACACCAGTTACAATAAACATTTGTTTAGAAAGCGGCCCAGGAGAGACAATTAGAGCAGAAAACTGAGCCCCTGTATCTAAAAGAAAATTGATATCTTTACCTGCCACATCAAGAGTCACCCAAGGCTCCTCTGTTATAATGTGCAGCTGGTTAGAGGGCTGATCAGAGGAGGCCTTGCTGAGTCTCAGGCATCCTCAGTCTTCGAGGGCAGCCATGATGGGAGCAGTGGCCTCTTCTCCCTTTGAAGGTGAGGGCAAACATGCTTCCAATGTTTTCCCTCTTTGCAGAGGTGGCACATCCCAGGTGCAGAAGGACCCTGCTTCAGGTTCTTTGCAATAATGGCAGGCACCAGGCCTTGAGCCTTCCCTATGTTTAGAGGGAGCCTATGGGTATCTCTGAGGGGACAGGGGTCTATAGACCAATGTAAGAGCAACTAATTGGGCTTGTTCTTGTGCCTGCATAAGTCTCTTCCTGTCCTTAATGGTTTCATTTACCTTGTCCCTGTTGTGGAAAACCCTGAAGGCCAAATTTAAAAGTTGATCAATGGGAGTTTGAAGCCCCATTTCCTGGTTTTGGAGTTTTTTTTTTCATATCTGGGGCTGACTGAATGATAAAATGAGTCCCTAATATCTGTCCCTCACTTGAGTCTGGGCTAATATGAGTATTATCCAGAGGGCTTCAGTTAAGCATACCAGAAATAAGGCAGGATTTATATCCTCATCTTGTGTTACTTCCCTGATCTTGTCATAATTAAGGAAATTCATACATCTCCTCATAATTAACAGAATTCATACATCTCCTCATCCCTTCAGTTAAACATGTAATCATGTTATTTCACCATTTATGATCACTACTCTGGCTTTGATAATCCCAGTTAGGATTCTGATCAGGGACTGAGTCTTCCACTGTAGGGTTAATCCTCGAGGATGAACCTCGTTACCATATACCTTAGCTGCTGCCTGTATACGAGCCTTTTCCTCAGGAGTGCAGCAAGTAGAAAGAATTACTTGGAGGTCAGTCCATGTGAGATCAAATGAAATAGCCAAGGCCTGAAACTCTTCTATAAATCTATCTGAAAATCGACCCAATTTTTGTTTACACTGTGATAAGTCAGCCATAGAAAAAGGAACATGAACTCTTAATATATTTTGTTCCCCATCTGCCACCTCCCGAAGCAAATATTAGAAGGCTTAGGCCTAGTTGGATGATAAGAGGTGCCCTTTCTTGTTATACCCACAGGCTGGGTTCCTCTGGTATTGGAGGATAGATAGGCTGATAAGGAGGTGGAATGGAGGGGGAAGCTGTTGAAGAGGGAGCAGAAGAATCTGCAGAGCATTGCCCAGATGCTTCAGTACAGGCCTCTGGGGATGTTGCTGGTTCTGCAGCTGGAGCGATGGGGGCTGGAGGAGACCTAGTTGGAATATTTAACAATGAATCCTCCATTTGATCTGGCTCATCTTTATTTTGTTCAAAGGGAACATGATCATAAAGAATTTTACAAGATCCCCATAATTTGGGGTTCATATATAAGGCCATGAATCCTTAAATGTAGGGAATATTATTCTATTTCTCTTTTTGCCTGCAGAATGAATCCAGGGGGACGTGTTTCACCCACTCATTTTCTCGGTGTAGGGCTGCTCCTGTGCCTGGCCACCTCATCTATGTCTCTCTGCATTGCTTTCTTGCGGGGGCCGAGGCTCGCGTCCCACCCTTTGCAGTTGTTGCCGATGTAGGCGTGGATCTGGCTCAACTTAGGTTTCATCATGGTCCGACGTCGACTACTTTCAATGGTGGACTGTAATCACTGGTTTCACAAGAATCAGCTTTTTTTTGCTGGAGGATTCCAGGGACCATGGTGCTGGCATGGCTCAGCCAAGATGGTGCCTTTGTTTCCGCTCTCTGCTTACCAGGTGAGATGCTTCAAGCTCCCTACCGCCCTCTGCTCCTTCCACTGTTTTGCATTCTGTTGCACTTTGGTTCTTGTTGTTTTGTTGAGTTTTGGCTGTTCTACTTTTCTTTTAAAGATGCAGTATTTCCGCCGGCTGAGCTCTGACTCTGGTGCCTCTTGCTATCCTGACATCTTGGTTCTCCTGTGTAGAAATTTTTGAACATGAATGGTCAGAATGCTCTGCAGGATAGATCTAGTACAGTTATTATCAAAGCAGTAGTATTCATGTCAGGCCTTTCTCTCTTTCTCTTTTCAGTCATTCTTTATGGCCTGTCTCTTTTATCTATTTTGTGGTACTGGGGATGGAACCTAGTGCCTTATACATGCTACAAAAGCATTCTACTGCATGGCATGGTGGCACGTGCTTGTAATCCCAGTACTTGGGAGGCTGAGACGGGAGGATTTCAGGTTCAAGGCCAGCCTCAGAAACTTAGTGAGGCTCTCAGCAATTCAGTGAGACCCTGTTTCTGAATAAAAAATAAAAAGGGCTAGGGATGTAGCCCGCAGGTAGAAGGCACCTGGTTTCTATTCCCAAAGGGGGGAAAAAGCATTCTACTACTGAGCCACATCCACAGCTTTTTTTCTTTTTCTTTTTCTTTTTGGTACTGGGGATTGAACCCAGGGGCATTCAACTTCCAAGCTACATGCACAGCCCCTTTTATTTTTTACATTGAAACATAGTTTTGCTAATTTTCTGAGTACCTCAAACTTGTATTCTTCCCATCTTAGGGTTCCAAATACTTGTATTACAGGGATATGCCACTGTACCCAGCCTTTTATATTAAGATTAAACCCAGGGGCATTCTACCTCTGAGCTGCACCCCAGCACCAGCCCTTTTTATTTTGATACAGGGTCTCTCTAAGTTTGAACCAAGGTCTCTCTAAACCTTGCTAGTTTCTGAGGCTGGTTTCAAACCTGGGATTCTCCTGTCACAACATTCCAAGTACTTGGATTATAGGCCTGCTCCACCTTCCTGGTCTTTTTAATTAAATTATAGACAGAGTCCCCCTTTAGTTTCCAGGCTGCCTGAAAACTCACAGTCCTCCTGCCTAAGTCTTCCACATAGTTGGGAATATAGGCATGAATCACAACACCCGGCTCATATCAGGTTTCATAATATTCTTTCCCAGTTAACTATTTTATTACAATGAATAGTAATATCATATTGAAAAACACTTCAGTATTCCAAATGCAAAATGTTAGAGACCAAATCAGTTTTGGATTTAGAAATATTTGCATAATGAGATATTTCAAAGATAAGTCCCAGACTAAACACAAAATTTTATTTTGTATCATCTACATCTTATGCCTAATAATATTGTACGTGGAACAACATGTATGTATATTGAATCATCAGAAAAACTGGATTTATTGTGCCATGTTGGTGCTATAGATGTTTCTAATGTTGAAACATTTCTGATCTTTGATTTTTCAATTATAGAAGTTCAACCTCTATGCATTTTGAGAAAATAGTTTTGAGATTAAATCAATTTTACGTTGGGTTATTTGACTCATTTGTGTAGTTATTAAATTTCCTGACACTCTAGGATTCTTGAGCCTCATTGCTTTCTCTCTCTCTCTCTCCAGTTCTAGGGATTGAACCCAGGGACATTCTACTTCAAGCTATAACTCCAGACATTTTTATTTTTTGTTTTGAAAGAGGTTCTTGCTAAATTACTGAGGTTGGTGTTGAACCTGCGATCCTTCTGCCTCGGCCTCCCATGTACTATGATTACAAGTGTGCACCACCACACCTGGCTCATTGCTTTATTTTGTGAGTGAAAATTACCTTAGATTTCTCCTGGGATTTTTGAGTCATCTTTAATGTTCTGCTCTTCCTGTTCTTGGCCTAGAATATAGACCCAGAAGGATCATTGAGAATTATTACTGCATCGAACACAAATTATTAAATTCAAGGCTGAATGCATGGTATAAATAATGTGATGATGCCGGGTATATTTACCAAAATGTTTCCTTTAAATATTTCAAATCATGCAACAGCACAAATGAGAAAGAAACAAGTGCACTCTGATTGACTGATGAAGGGAATGAGGCCACCCTTACCTATGCAGGACAGGTTCCTGAAGGTTTCTTGCACCACATCTCGGTAGAGCACCTTTTGGGATGGATCCAGCAAAGTCCACTCCTCTGGAGTGAAAGTCACAGCCACATCCTCAAAGGCCATACCCTCAAAAGCAATACCCACAGTGTTTCTGAGTCATCCCAACTTTTCCTTGTGCACAGTAGCATCTCTCAAAACAAAGTCCAAGCTGTGTGTGGTGACACACACTTGTAATACCAATTCTTGGGAGGCAGAGACAGGAGGATTGCAGGTTTCAGTCCAGGCTCAACAATTTATGGAGACCATGTATCAAAATAAAAGAGCTGGGTGTGTAGCTCAGAGGTAGAATGTCCTTGGTTTCAATTCCTAGTACATACTGATTTCTATATGGTTGTCTCCATTGTAAGGTGGCAATGTGACTGGTAATTCACATATTAGGCAATAACAAACATCTGCAAAGGTCACAAGACAAGACCCCAGATGCCCAGAAAGCAGAGGTCAGTGTGCATGCTGACCATCAGGCAGGAAAGCAGGTTGACAAGTCAGAGCCAGAAAAGGCAGAGACGAGAGGTGGTCGATGTCTGGACGCCCTGCTTATGGTGCAGGGTGCTATGCTCACTCACAGAGGTGGTTCTGTTGTTGGCACTGATGACAAAATGGCACAAAAAACTCAGAGGACAGCTGGGTGTGGTGACGCACACCCCTAATCCTACTATGTGGGGGGCTGAGACAGGAGGATATAGGTTGCAAGGAGCCTCAGCAACTCAGGGAGGCTCCTATCAAATTAGTGAGCCCTGTCCCCAAATTAAAAATTAAAAGTAGGGCTGTGGGCATAGTTCAGAGGTAGAATGATCGTGGGTTCAAGCACAGTATCATAAACAAAGAAACCATAAATAAATAAATAAATAAATAAATAAATAAATAAATAAAATTAAAAAGCCGGCTATGGTGGCACACACCTGTGATCTCAGCAGTTGGTAGGATGAAAAAGAAGGACTGCAGGTTTTAGGCTATCCTCAGCAGGTAGTAAGACTTAGCATCATAGTGAGATCTCGTTTCAAAGACAAAAAAATCTAAAGGGATGGGGATGTATCTTGGAGGTAGAATGCAATCCTCACTACCTCAAACATGAATGAATAGATAAATAAATAAATACATAAATACATAAATAAATAGGGTTCAGGCTGTAGCTCAGAGGTAGAATACCCCTTTGTTCAATTCCCAGTACCACATATACACTAAAAAAGCCTATTTATTCACCTGCATGGTGATTTCATAAAAATTTATATTCTTTAAATTTCTTTCTTATCTTTTGGTATGTGAGATTGAACCCAGGGGCATTCTGTCTCTGAGCTACATCCAAGCCCTTTTCACATTTTATTTTCAAATGGGGTATTGGTAAATCCTCGAGTGTCTCATTAAGTGTCTCTCCAGGCTGGTCTCCAATTGGCGATGCTCATACCTTAGCCTCCCAAGTACTGGGAGGCTAGAGAATCGACCTGGGTTTATAATCTGCTGATTGAATTTTCTAGATGCCCAAGGTCCCGATTTATGGCAGCACTTAAACTCTTGTAGTTTGCGTACCTCGGGATTAATGCAGAGGTTACCACTGTGGTAGAACTGGGAGTACCTAGACTGACCATGAGCAGGACAAAGATGGGAGCGGCTGCCTGTCTAGTCCGTGGAACAGGGTGCATGGGGCTCATTTTTAAATGGGAGCATCTAGCAGCCCCCCTGAAAAAGTACACTTGTGGTATTACATGTACTAAGACACATAGCTCTATATGAGAAGGACTGCTGAAGAGAAAAGCTGAGACACAGGAAGTCAAACCCAACATGCAAGCAAACCAGGTAGTCTCGGGGGCAATGAGGAAATGGGGATCCTCTGAGGAGGTTGAGTATTGGTGGTAAGAGAGACCCACACTTCCCCTGAGGTGTAATCATGCAGCTCCCATTTAGAGGTTTCAGGCTCATGGAGGTTGAGTCCTGCAATGTATGAAAACAGAGTTAATAGTGTGAGGATCGAATGAGTCTTACCTTTAGTGGGTCTTTGGATCCCTGGAACATCCATGTTTCATCAGCAGGTGGAGTAGCAGCAGGCTTGAGCTGAGAATAATGTAACCAGGGATTTATCCTGGCTACTTTTACTGCCATTGGCATAGTCAGGATGATGGTGAACGGGCAGGTCCAGCAAGGTCCTAACACCTGCGGTAGATGCTTCTTTACACACACGCAGTCACCGGGGTTGTAGGAATGTCTAGGCATGTGGTCTCCAGCATCACTAGGGTGGTACCTCTGGACTGTCTGATGGATAACTCCTAGGGTCATAGCTAGGGTTTTGAGAGATTGCATAAGATTATGATTATCAATTTCAGCCATTTGGATGTCCTTAAGTTTAGGAACCAATGGAGGGGGTCTCCCGTACATGATTTCAAATGGGGTGAATCCTCTAACATAAGGGGCACTTATGTTAGAGGATTCCCTATGCCCTTAGGAGGGCATAGGGAAGGAGGTTGACCCACCCCCTCACCAGTCTCTAGGCTGAGTTTAGTTAAAGTTTCCTTTAATGTTCTATTCATCCTTTCTACCTGGCCTGAACTTTGGGGCCTATATGTGCAATGCAACTTCCAATAAATTTTTAAGAGGGATGACACTTTTTGGGATATTTTAGCTTGAAAGCTGGGCCATTGTTGGACCCCATTTCTAATGGAAGACCAAATCAGGGAATCAGATCATTTAGTAATCCTTTTACTACTTGTGCTGTTTCTCTTTCTGAGGGGAAAGCTTCTATCCAGCCCAAAAAGGTGTCCACAAAGACTAGTAGGTACTTATATCCGTATAGCCCCAGTTTTACCTCAGTGAAGTCTACTTCCCATAACTCTCCAGGGTTGGTGCCTCCTGACCATACTCCGGGCTGATGATTTTGGACTCTTCCAGCATTTACTTGTTGGCATGCCAGACATCCAGTGGTGATATTTTGGACTGATGATTCAAGGTCAGCTACATGGTATTGAGCCTTTAGAAATTTGGTTAATTTGGCCTTACCCAAATGGGAGCTGTCATGGAGAGTCTTGATTAGGGTTCTTCCCAGGCTTCTTGGTACCAACACCCATTGGTCCGGGATGACATACCAGGCTGTTCCTTTGTGTAGGGTAGCTCCCAATCTTTCAGCTACCCTAAAATCTTCCAACCCATATTTGGGATTAGGTGGAAGGAGGGGAGCCAGCATGGTGGCCATTATCCCTACTGGTTTTAGGGTGATCTCTTGGGCTGCTTTATCAGCCACATGATTTCCCACTGCTTTGATTGAGTTTCCTTGTTGGTGACCTTTGTAGTGGATTCTGGCAACCTTCTTAGGGACCCATATGGCCTCTAATAAATCTAGTATCTGGGGAATGTTTTTATAGCCCCCCAGTCAAGAATCCCTGTTCTTGGTAGATAAGCCCATGAATATGAGCAGTAGCAAAGGCATAGCAGCTGTCTATGTAGATGTTAACAACCTTGCCTTTGCTTAATTTTAAAGCCCGAGTCAGTGCGACCAGTTCCTCTTTCTGGGCAGAAGCTCCTTGGCCTAGAGGCTCTGCCCATTGGGTTCCATTGGCATCTACCACAGCTGTCCCCACATACCTGGTTCCATTGAGCACAAAGCTGCTGCTGTTGGTGAAGAAAGTCTCATCAGGTTCTTTCCATGGGACATCAATGAGGTCCGGTCAGATTCCTTGTAGGTAGGTAGTAATTTCCAGACAGTTATGTAGAGGCTGTTCCAGGTCATCGTCAGGTAGGAGGGTTGCCAGGTTCAGAGTCATTGTTTTTAGAAACTGTAGTCAGGGTTGGTCAAGAAGTTGAGCTTGGTACTGAGTGATGCGGGTGTTAGAGAGCCATCGCTTGGGAGCACTGCAAAGTAGGGCTTCCACCAAGTGTGGGGCAGTTATCTTTAATTCTTGGCCCAAAGTCAGCTTGTCAGCTTCCTTTACCAAGATAGCAGTGGCTGCTACAGCTCTGATACACACAGGCCACCCAGTGGCTACCAGGTCCAGTCTTTTGGACAAATAGGCTACAGGTTGTCTCCAGGGGCCCAATGTCTGAGTTAGGACTCCTTTGGTGATACCTCAAACCTCATTAACAAAGAGATGGAAAGGTTTAAATATGTCCAGCAGGGCTAGGGCAGGGGCTGAAACCAGCTCTTTTTTGAGCTTCTCAAAGGCTTCCTGTTCCACTTTAGTCCATTCCAGGGTTGTGGATCCCCCTCTTGTATAGGCATAGAGGGGTTTTGCTGTTTCATCAAACCCAGGCATCCACAGCCTGCAGTATCCTGCAGCCCCCAGAAACTTTCAGGCCTGCTTTTTTGTGGTTGGCGGAAGGATTTGCAGGACTGCTTGTATTCTCCAGCTGAAGAGGGCTCAAGTTACTTTAGTGAGGTTATACCTAAGGCATATAGCCTGAGAGCTACATAGCTGAGCCTTCTTAGCCGAGACCCAGTACCCCAGTCTCTGGAATTCTCGAAGTAGCCTTCCTGTGGCTGCAAAGCATTCTTCTACTGTGCTGGCCACTAATAGGAGGCCATCGACATACTGAAGGAGAGTCACCTAGTGATACTGAAGTCTGAACTCCTGGAGTTCAGCGTTTAAGGCTTCATCAAACAAGGTGGGGGGATTTTTGAACCCCTAGGGCAATCGAGTTCATGTAAGTTGTCCCTCCAGGTCCATCCACTCAAAGGCAAAAATAGGCTGACTCACCTCTGCTAAAGGAAGACTGAAGTAGGCATCCTTGAGGTCGAGAATCATATATACCCGGTGTCCAGGAGGCAGAAGACTGAGGAGAGTGTAAGGATTTGGCACCGTTGGATGGGTTGTCTCAGTCCATTTGTTGACTTCTCTCAGGTCCTGAACAGGTCTGTAGTCCGAAGTTCCTGGCTTTGGACTGGTAGAAGAGGCGTGTTCCATGGGGATTGGCAAAATACAGGGATCCCTGCTTCCTGGAGTCATTGGATATGGACTGCAATCCCTCTTTTTGCCTCCAAGCTCCCATATGTCAGTGGCTTGGCTGCTCAGCTGTATGATGACTGGAGGCCGGTGGGCCGCCAAACCTGGTGGGTTTGATTCAGCTCACAATTGTGGATACCACTCCTGGAGGGCTTGTAAATAAGGAGAGTCAACTGGGTTCTTTTGAGGACTTGGCAGTAACATGTATTTTTCAGAAAGGGGACAAGTGGCCAGGAGGGCTATTGGGTGATCTGTGCTATGGTCATAAGTTAAATGCCCGACCTTCTTCTTGGAAGGAGATGGTTGCTTTTAGTTTTGAGAGTAAGTCTCTCCCCAGCAAGGGGTAGGGGCAATCTGGTAGGAACCACCAGAAAAGAAAGGGAAATTGTCCCTTTTCCTAGATTTGTTATTTGACCCTCCACCCAGGGGTAGGCTTCTGCTTTACCAGTGGCTCCCTGTATATAAGTTTTCTTGGCTGTGGTTGGGCCTACCAGGCTTTGGAGAACTGAAAAAGTGGCTCCAGTGTCTACCAGAAAGTCTATGTCTTTGCCGCCAACTTTTAAGGTTATCATGGCCTCTTGGGGGCTTAAAGGAATAGAGCCCCAGCCCTGTCATTGCTCTGCCAGGTGGAGGACTGCTCGGGCAGCTTTTCTGTTGGGGCATTCATTCTTCCAATGTCCCTTTTCCTTACAGTAGGCACACTGATATTTATCAAGGGGTTGTTGAACACTGGGACTGGAGGGCCACTTAGTGCTCTCTGAGCCAGGATGCTCTCTGGCTCAAGACCCTCCCATTACTGTCACCAATATTTTGGAGATCTTTATGGTCTGTCTCTCATCTGGACTCTCCCTATTATTGTAGACCTTTTGGGTGATCTCTACTAGCTCAGAGATGAGCTTCCCCTCAAACCCTTCCTATCTCTATAACTTCCTCCTAATATCTGGGGCCAACTGTGATACAAAAAGCAATATTTAGGACTCACCTGTTTGTGGAATCCTCCAGGTTAATTGGAGTGTATTCCCGATAAGCCTCTATGAGGCGCTCTAGAAAAGCCGAAGGGGTCTCATTTGGCCCCTGCGTTACCTCGCTTACCTTGGAAAGGTTTGTAGGCTTTCTGACTACCACCCTGAGGCTTGCCAGGAGAATCTGGCAATAGGTTAGGAAAGTCTCCTTACCTGCAGTGGTTTTGGGGTCCCATTGGGGGCGTGCAGAAGGGAAGATATATTCTACATGGTCTGGATCCTCAGAAGGCTGTCTGTCCAGCCCCTCCACAGTCTTGACTGCCACTCTTTTTACTCAGTCCCCCTCTTCAGTGGTAAAGAGTCTGGAGGAGCTGCTGGCAGTCATCCCAAGTGGGCTGGTGGGTGTAAACCACAGTCTCAAGGAGGGAGATGAGACCTTGGGGGTTTTCAGAGAAAAAAGGGTTTCCAGTTATAGAGGTCAGAGGTGGAAAAAGGAACATAAACCATAAATGGTGCTTCCTGGATGCCAGTTGCTGGGGGTGCCAGCTGGAGAGGGAGAAGAGGGACTGAAGTATCAGGGGCCTGCTGTCTCCCATTGGTTAGGCCCTGGCAGGTGTGTGGTGGGCTGAAACTAGTTTCCGCATCAGTGTTTTAAGGAGCTGTAGGGGGTAAAGGGTAAGGAGGAGGTCGTGGCAAAAAAGGGGGATCGTCTTCTTCAGTTTCTTGAAGAATCTTTTTTGTAGGTTTAGTGGGGGCCTTTTGAGCTACTAGGACCTTAGTGGAAGGAGAAAAAGGGTTAGAGGGAGGAGACTTCAAAAGGGTCTGCATGAATTGCTTTAGCCACTGAGGTCTTTCCTGAACTAGTTCCTCCTAGACAAGAATGTATATTATTTGGCCCAGGTTGCCAGGTTTTTCAAAGATTACTTCATGTACCCTAACAATAATCTGGATGCTGAAGGTCCCTTCTGCTAGCCACCCGACATTAAAGGCGGGCCAGTCAAGCTCAGACAGCCTCTGCAGAATGTGCGGGTTCATGGTTTCACCATAATCACCTGCCTTCTGTTGGAAAGGCTTAAAATGGTTAAGGACACCCTGGAGGGGAGTGGGACCAGAGGTAGTTTGTCCCATCGTGCAGGAGAGGTTTTTAGATAGATGCAAAGTGAGAGATCTAACAGGCAGACACACATGCACATGCACACACACACACACACAGGGGTCAGACTAAGATTAGACAAAGGAAAGTTCACTGGCTTTTTTTGAACAGATTCCAGATGGGCTGGGGATGTCTCCCCTAAACCCTGGCCTGGGGAGTAGGTGTTGCACCTGACTTCCACCAAGTCCTTTCCAGTTCCCTAGGGTACCCAGACTTAATGTACCTCCAGAGGTTCTGAATCCAGGCAACTCTTGGGACTTTCAGCAGAGCATTGGTAAGATGGAGAATGGGGAAGGCCCATTCAGTTTGCAACTCCGGGGTTCAGGAGCATCTCTCGATGGCCCACCATCTTCCACTCTCCAAGGCAGAGCCAAGGGTCTTCTCGGGATTCTGGGCAAGGCCCCAAATGTTGTAGGGGAGCTGCCATAAGAGACCACCAAAAGCTCATATCCAAATCAAAGAGTCATTTATTCACGATTGTGGGCTGTCTCCCCTAAACAGCAGGCATCCCTGTTTAGCAAGTGGAAGGAGATTTTATAGCCCAAATCATAGAATTGCATTAGTTGCAGGTGGGGTCGAGCAAACAATTACAGACATTAATCTGGCAGTTACAAGGGTTATCTATCCCTGGGATCTGGGACAATGAACAGGAGGTCTGGTACTTACCTAGAGGTCACATTCCAGAAACTATAGTTTATATTTTTCTACTTCTGGGGACTTTCCTTTGCTTAGTCATTTAACCTAAGATGGCGTGGGTTTTACAAAATGGTGTCAGTCTAGCTATCTCATATTGAAGGGGCACACACCTGACCTGGAAGTCAGATGCTCGCCCTCTACCACACCACACCTGTCTTTTCTGGAGGTGGCTGATTGTTCTGAGACCCACCCCAGCAGCCCTGTATCATCCCATCTCCAGGTTTATGACCACTTCTGCTTTGACCCAGAGAACCCCCAAAAGAGGTCACCTCTGGCTTTTATTCCCATCTCTGTGGGGCCCAGGTGTGGGCATCAGGCATTGGAGGCAGGGACGGGTGAGGATGGTATAGGGGGAAGTTTCACAAGAGTCCCTGGCCTGATCAGTGGGCATGAGTCTCGAGGGTTCTGAGGGTTTAAGCGATCCCAGGCAAAAAGGCACCTGTGCTCATCGCTCCCTCCCCAACATCTCAAGACACAGGATATGTGTGCTCAGAGACTCTGCTCCACATATCAGGTAGAGGGGTGTGTGTGCTCAGAGCCCTTCCCCAAGGTTCCTGGAAAAGGGGTACATATACTCGGAGCCCCTGCACAAGACCCCAAGAAAGGGGTGTGTGTGCTTGGAGTCCTTCCCCAAGATATCAGGAAAGGGGCCTTTCCAAGGTTCCAGGTAAACAGGTACCTGTGCCCTGCCAGCTACTGGTCTGAGTTGGGACTGGGGGCTGGGCCAGGCTTGGGCCTATGGATGCCCACATGGGGTCCAGGACGTTAATGTTCCTTGCTGCTCCTCAGGCTGATGGGGGTGGGCTATGGTCCCAGGCCAGGTGGCAGTAGGACTGGGCCTGGATGGAATCCTGGGTGCACTCAGAGCCCCCACCCCACCCGCAGGAACTGCATCGGGCAGGCGTTCGTGATGACCAAGATCAAGGTGGTGCAGAAATGAGGAATTTCCCAACAGCTACCAGCAGAGCGGCTGAGTCAGCGTTCAGCCTTGTCCAGCTAGGATAGATGGAGGGCCTGGTCACAATTGGGGTCCTCAGGCTTATACACGACGGGGGTGCAGAGTCCTGTTGACACGATGGGAGGCCAGGTGGACCGACAAGGAGTCCCCTTCCGTTGGAGAGTGCCTTGTTGTCTGTGCTTCAGCTGGAGTTTTTATATCCTTCTTGAGCCTGGGTTCTTCTCCTCTTATTAGGTGTGCTCAGCCCATTACAACTCCTTCTGCAGATCTTGTCATGACGTCTTCTTGCTGTCAGTCAGGTCAGATATCCCTTGGGCCCCTTCTAACTATCTAAGTCACACATTTCCAAGTCACATCAAACCAGGGTAATAAGCATAGCCATTTTATATGTAGGCATAGTCATTCTGGTGTGTATTTCATACAATAAGCAATAATAGCAATCAATTGGTAGTATTCAATCAATATTCATAATAGCCCAGAAATAAACTGTGATCACCTGGGTCTGAGCCTCACTGAGCCAGCTCAAGCTGGAAATGGTGGAGGACCGGGATCCACGAGGTGGCCATGGGCTGGGTCTGGTGTCTTTAAGCCATGATCTGATGGATCACAGGACACCCTCACTGATGAGTTCTCCTTTGCTCAAATATGGATTTTGGGGACCGCGCTGGCCACTACCGGCATTGCGGCTTCCACATGCTGCCAGTAGAGAAGCCAGAGACCTGTTGTGAGTTCAACTGCAGATCGGCAGAGACAAAGGCAAGCAGCGGCTTGCTCCACACTCAAGAGACCAAACAGCGGTGGCGACAGCAGCTGCAGCGGCACCATCTCGGCAGGACTTTACTGGCTGCTACCAGCATTGTGGCTTCCACAAAAGACCAATGGAGATGCCAGCGACCTGTTGTGAACCCAGCAGCTGCAGAATAGCAGCAGTGAAGGCAAGCACTGACTCGCTGCACGCATGACACAGACCTGAACTGCTGCGTCGGCAGAAGTGGCAGTGGCGCCATCTTGGTCAGACCATGCCAGCAGCTACCGGCATTGCGGCTTCTTCAGGCCACCAACAAAGAAGACAGGGAGCTCTTCTAAAACCAGCACTGCAGAGCATCAGCGACAAAAGCGAGCAGCAGTTTGATCCACACTCAGTAGAGTCCCCAGGACCTGGAGGCCTGACCAGAACCTGCGGCAGTGGCTGAGCCCACCCCCACCCCAGAGATTAAGAGCAGTGCTCAATGAGACCGTAATTCAATGAGCAGCCCCAGGGGGAGACCACCCAGCATGGCCACAGGGACTCACGGGGTCTGAGATGGTGCAGATTGCCCTGGTGGAGGCAGGAGTGGGGTCTGCTCTGGGACACGGTAGACGCAAGGATAAGCAGACAATCCCTGGTGACATTTGGGTGGGACAGACTTGCAGCCTGGGGGTCGCAGCACCCTTATAGAGTCCCCAGGGATTGCCACAGGACATACAGCTGTGGTACCTGGGGAAAATTGGAACAAACCAGTCCTCCCAGTGGAAAACGTGAAGTTCCGTGTTTACACAGAATTGGGGCAAAGTGACAACCACTGCTTCTGTAGGCAAAGAGAGACACAAGCCTGGGGCCCCCTGCTGGTGACTCCTACCATAGGTGTAGACAGAGAGAGACATAGGGACAGCCCAAGTGGAGATTGCGGAGACCCATGCTTGCAGAGAGAGGGGCAATAGCGGCACTGGTCCCACGCACAGGTAGTGAGAGGCACCAGGTAAGGGCCCAATCACTGAAGGAGACCAAGACCTGGGCCTGCAAATGGACATTATACTGAGCAAGTGAGAATAACCACTCAGCAAGTAAGAAAGGCCACTCACCTTTAAGGCTCACCTAGTAGCAACTATCTACCCCCAGGATAAGAAAATATAAAGAGAGAGGGATTTGACATAGGATACCTACAGAGTGAGAGAGGAAGAGCTACCAAAAACAACAAAGTTATAAACATAAGAAACCTGAAACCATGAAAAGGAAGAATAACAAAGAAACAATGAGCCCCCACAATCCCACAACAACAGAACCTGCCAACCCAGGAGTGCAAAGATTGCCAGAAGGACAATTCAGAACTTCAATAGAGGAAATGATACAGGATTTCCGAAAAGAATTCAGAGATAGCCTGATAGAAATGAAGGAGCAAATAAGCAGGTATCAAAAAAGAAGCTCTGAAGGAAGTGAAGGATGCAATAATTGAAATGAAGGCAACCATACAGACCATCAAAAATAGACTAGACCACATGGAAAACAGAATCTCACTCTTAGAAGATGACCTCTCCAAAAATGAACACATAGTATATAAATTAGAAAAAACAAATTGACAGCATAAATTGGACATTGAAGAGATCTCAGCCAGTCTTAAAAGAGCAAACATAAGAATAATAGGTATAGAAGAGGGATTAGAAGCTGAAACTAAAGGAATCAATAATCTATTCAGAGAAGTAATATTAGAAAATTTTCCAAACATAGAAAGAGAGATCGATACACAGGTACAGGAAACATATAGAACCCCCTATAGACAGGATAAGAGAAGAGGCTTACCACGCCACATAATAATCAAATTGACCAATGTAGAGGCTAAGGAGAGAATCTTAAAGGCAGCAAAAGCAAAAGAGCAAGTAACATTCAGAGGCAAATCAATAAGAATCATTCCTGACCTTCCAAATCAAGTCATGAAAGCCAGGAAGGCCTTGAGCGACATATTCCAAACTCTGAAAGAAAACAACCTCGAGCCAAGATTTGTCTACCCAGCAAAGATATCTATCAAATTTGATGGAGAAATAAAAACCTTCCATGACAAACAGAAGCTGAAAGACTTTATGTCTTCCAAACCAGCACTAGAGAAAATGCTCAAAGAGATTAATTACAAAGAAGAAAAAATAAGGAAACGCCAGAACCAGAGAAGCAGTGATTTCCATCAAACAAACAACTAGGCAAAGAACAAACACTACCTCAAACAGAAATTAAATCTCAAAATGTTTGGAATGAAAACCCATCTCTCAATAATCACGCTGACTGCCGGGCGTGGTGGTGCACGCTTGTAATCCCAGTACTTTGGGAGGTGGAGAACAGAGGATCCAGGTTCGCGGCCAGCCTCAGCTCTCTCTCTCTCTCTTTCTCTCCCCGTCTCTCTCTCTCTCTCTCTCTTTCTCTCTCTCTCTCTCTACCTAGTGAGGCCCTCCGCAACTTCATGAGACCCGGTTTCAAAAAAAAGCATAAAAAAATAGGGCTGGGGTGCTGGGCCCTCTACCCGGTGCCATGAAAGGGCCTGGTGAACTAGCAGAGGCCTGCTCTAGAGTACCGAGCCTCTTCCACGTGGCAGCGATTCAGCATATCAATAGCAAAGATGGCACTGGCAGACCCCCTCAGAGGGAGGTCCCGCAGATAGCCCCACCTAGCCTCAGGAGGGCTATGATAGGTAGTTACCTCCTTCCGTGTGCCTCTGCCTATGATAGGTTATAGGGGGCATAATGACCCGACCCGTCGCATGCCATTGGGCCACACCCTACTGCTCGGGGGTTCCTTTATGGGTTTCACTTTAAAACTGCCCTGTCTTCCTAAATAAATGAGATTTTGCTCAACATATCTCCCGGCTCGTGGTGTTTTTCGAGCTTGTCAGCGCTCACTTTTCCCTGTCAGTCCACGTCATTCTTGGGCGGGACCCGAGAGGCTGGTGCCCCGTGTGAGGCGTGCATGGAGTGCGAGGCGTAGCGTGTGAAACGTGTGAGGCGTGCGAGACGAAACGTGTGAGGAATCTTCCCCCTACTTCAAAAACGCTGACAGGTAGGCGGTCTCTAAGGCGAGCGCACACCCATAGAACATGGGGAAGTCGAATTCTAAACCTGACCCAGCCCTCCAGTCCCTTAGACTTCTTTTAAAAAGCTGAGGGTTAGATCTTTCTGATTCTCAGGCAGCCCAGTCCTAGGAGTGTCTGCTCAAGGTTGCCCCATGGCTCCTTGTGGTAATCTTTTTGATTGGGAGACCTGGGACAGGGTGGAAACTCTCATAAAAAAGGCTCAGATAAATCAGGGAGAAATTCCCGCTCTGGGAGTTCTCCCGACCGTTTCCGCTCTCAAGGAGTGCTTCCCTCCTCGGTCCCCCAAGGAGACCCATACTGAAAAAATCTCAAAGGCCGGATCTACACCCCCCCAGCCTCCTTCCACCCCTGAACAGCCTAAATCTCAGCCTAAATCCCAGACCCTTTACCCATCCTTGGATCCTTTCGGGGCTGCCCCCTGGCCTGCTAGAGAAAATCCTCCCTCCTCCTCCTCCTCTACAAACCCTGTCTCTGCCCCATCCACGCCCCCACCCTATGCCGGGGGCCAGGATACCTCCGAGCCCGTAGACTTATTCCCAGTTAATGTAAACCCTGGGAGAAACCGCCCTGTGGCATTGTACCCTTGGGAGCCCCATGACCTCAAAGAATTGTGAAAGGCTGTGGCTGAGGATGGGCCTAACTCTCCCTGGGCTGATACCCTAATTGAGGGCATGGCCCACCAAGCCTTAGTCCCTCGAGACTGGAGGGACCTGGCCAAAGCTGTCCTTCCGAGCCCTTTGTTTTTAAAGTGGATGGTCTACTACCAAGAGGAGTGTCAAGTCCAGGGGGAGAGAAACCAAAATGCCCTGCCTCCTGTACCCCTGACTTACGGGATGCTCAGTGGAACTGCCGACCAATACTCTACTGGTTTACAACAGGCGGCTATTGCTCCCCCATATCAAGACCAAGTGCGGACGGCCGCGCTGGCTGCCTGGAGAAAATTAGATGATGGGTCCCCTGAGCCTCCCATATCAGTCATCACTCAAAAGCCTGGGGAGGATCTGCCTACTTTTATTGAAAGGGTTAACAGTAGCTTAAAAAGGAAGTTCCCATCTGGGTCCCTTCGGGACCGATTTGTTAAAATGTTGGTGTGGGAGGGGATGACACCAGACCACAAGCTCGCCTGTGCGGGATTAAAAAGCCATACTATGGAAAGATGGATAGTGGCAGCCAGGGACGTTGGGTCTATGGGGCAATGGCAGCCGCTGTAAAAGAAGGGCAACAAGAAAGCCTGCAAATGCTGGTACAGGCATTGCAACAGGCAAAAATCTCCTCCCCACCCACCTGCTTTAAATATGGAAAGGAAGGTCATTTTCACAGGGAATGTCCCTCCCAGGCCATACCCCCCTCTGTTAGGGGAGGAAATGGGGATGGGCCTCGGACACCTTGCCCAAGATGCAAGAAAGGATTCCATTGGGCCTGGGATTGCCGCTCCAAATACAACTTAAGGGGGAGCCTTTAAACTCCATGAGGGGCGGCCCCCAGCCCCGTTAAAAAAGGGGAGGCTCCCTGCTCAAATTAACTGGATGGTCCCTATTGTTGGGGGGCTAAGACCGAAAATGACCATCACAATTGGGGACAAGTTATTTAAATGCTTAATAGACACGGGGGCGGACAGGACAGTCATCCGGAAAGAGGAAGCCCCCTCTCCTGGAAACTAATTCCGGGACCCCCCATACAAGGGGTGGGCGGACAGTCCCCTTCGTGGGTTACTTCGTCCTGGCTTCCCTGGGAGGATCCCAGTGGAAATAGGGGGGAAGTCCAGCCCCTGGTGGTCGGCAGGATCACCGCCAACCTTTTGGGACAAGATATTCTAGGAGCCGCTGAGGCCGTGATTACCACCGATAATCGAGCCTTTTATGATGATGTCTTAGATGAGGAGGAGTATCAACAGCAATATCAGCTCGATGGTCACTTGAGTAATTACAGAGTTGAACCCTCATTTTGAGCAGCTTAGACAAAGGAAATCAAACTCCCCTCAGTCAGGCCAGCAACGCTTCCAAAAGCCCCCCCCAATTCTAAAGGCCACTGATTCTCCCCTTATTATAAAACTCAGGTGGCAGCCCGGGGAGCCCATCTGGGTGGAGCAGTGGCCTCTCCCCAAAAATAAACTTGAACAACTTCATCTCCTAGTAAAACAATTACAACTGAACCATATTCGGCCCTCCACCAGCCCCTGGAACTCCCCAGTGTTTGTCATAAAAAAATCAAACGGGTCCTGGAGATTCCTCCAGGACCTACGAAAAGTCAATGAACACATGGTTCACCTTGGAGCCCCCCAGAGGGGGCTGCCGTGGGTACCCGCCATTCCATCTGGATACCACCTGGTAACAATGGACATTAAAGATTGTTTCTTTTCTATTCCCTTACATCCAGATGACACGGAAAAATTTGCTTTTTCTATCCCTTCTTTAAACTTCCAGGCCCCAGATTTAAGGTTTGAATGGATGGTCTTACCTCAGGACATGGCTAATAGCCCTTTGCTTTGTCAGTATTTTATGTCTCGTATTTTGTCTTCATTTCTTAAGTCTCATTTTTTGTTTTACATTTATATGGATGATATCATTGTTGGAAGCCCTGACCCCAATGAATTAGATGCCCTGGTTTCTAGATGTGTCCAGGTTTTAACTTCCCATGGGTTTAAAATTGCCCCTGATAAAATACAGAAAGTTCCACCTTTCCAAATTTTGGGCTCCAAATTAACATTGGATATGGCCACACCTTTAAAACCCCAACTTTTAATACAGCCTGAATACACGCTCCCACAGCTACAACGCCTGCTGGGAGAGATTAATTGGCTC